>CM060320.1:7445167-7450167 GCA_030674155.1 Stramonita haemastoma
GATCGTTTCCCGGTGACACAGACATCGGAGACACGACCTTCGCCACACCGCGAGTCTCCCGCGTTGCGACTTCTACCGAACTTGACTCCCGTGGTGACCCCGCCACCGGCACTGCCCCCAACGCCAGCTCGGATGACCGTGGCCGCTCTGTGTTCACCGCTGACTTCTTCCTCCCTGGCTGAACGTGACTCCCCGCACTCCGCTTCTGTAGCGGGTCTGCACTTGAGGACCGCACTGTGCGCGGGAGTGCGGGGGGTGGGGAGGAGACCTTGGCGGGTTTCTGCGGGCTGGGGGTGCGGACGTTGATGTGGATGTAGTCGTCCATGAGCATCTCCTTCTGGCGCCACACCCTGCTGTACATCATCCGCTGCTGCTGCTCCAGCGCCTTCTCTGCCTGCAGCAGGCGTGCAGCACAGTGCTTGTTCAGCTGCAGGGCCTCGAAAAACGCCTTGGATTCCATCCTGCAACAAGGGAAGAGACAGAGAGAATGTTATGATTACAGTGGAAACGTTGAAGAAGAAAATCTGGAAAAGTGCAGAGCTGTAATTATGGAGAAAGGGTCTTCCAGCCAGCCATCTTTCTATCCATCCACCCACCCATCCGCCCAGATAGACAGACTGACTGACTTACTGATTAACTCACAGATTTCACACACACACACACACACACACACACACACAAACACACACACACACACACACACACACACACACACACACACACACACACACACACATTTTATTAGGTTTATAAAAATCAGTAAACACAAGCTGCAAGAAACTGATCTCCTCTATTAGAAAAAAAAAAAGAAATGGTATTCTCTATTAAAAAAAAAAAAAAAAGCAGCTGGTATTCTCAAACAAGACTTGACGAGAAAAGACCTCACTAACTTGTAATAATGACATCTATTTTCGATGACAAAAACGTGTGATCTGTTGCCCCCACAGTGGTCTATTTGCAATCACTGACTTGACACGGGTCACAAATTTTTCCTTTCCCTAACCTTCAAGGATGCTGTTTCCGAGCCATTGAACACCTCACACCTGACTGATTACAGAGTATGTGCCCCCCCACCCCCCCAATAACACACACACACACCTCTCTCTCTCTCTCTCTCTCTCTCTCTCTCTCTCTCTCTCTCTCTCTCTCTCTCTCTCTCTCTCTCTCGTGCTTCTTTATGTGTCTTCCGGAGGTAAAAGTGTTCTTTCTCACTTAGTTATCTTTATCTTCTCGCTCTCGTCGGTCGGTCGGTCGGTCGGTCGGTCGGTCTGTCTATCTGTCTATCTGTTCTATCTATCTATCTATCTATCTATCTATCTATCTATCTATCTGTCTGTCTGTCTGTCTTCTGTCCTGTCTGTCTGTCTGTCTGTGTGTGCTTGCTTGCTTGCTTGCTTGCTTGTTTGCTTTTACAAGTAGAATGGAAATTGCTTCAATGACCGTAGGGATAAAAGGACTGTCTTCGGTGACATTGTTATGCGAAAAGAAAGGCAAAGGGTGAGGTTAAACAGAATGAAGAATGTTATCCATCTAGGACCATAGAACTTCATACATAATTTTAACATTAGTCTTGTAATATACTTTGTAAGAGACGTGCGGCAGAATACGTTTTAAACTCCATATTCGGATCACAGCACATTGCTCTTTACACAGGTTGTGAATTAAAGCACTAACTAATAAACAAAATTTACAAAACATGGGGAATTGATGTAAATTTTTTTTTTTTTTTTTTAAAGCACATGAGAGCTTATTCCATCATTCTCGAAGTTGAAGATGAAGAAAAAGAATCAATCCAATCCAATCCACTCCAGTCATGTCTATAGCTCCGCCAACCACATAGTCACATCGGGACTGTCACCATGTAAAATTCTAAATCTCAGAAGTATACTGTGCAACTAAATACTGACTAAAACAGGGTATAAAATCAACTCTATCTTCGTTCCTTGTATCACCCCCCTGGTCAACCATAGGGTCAACACGGGACGGGCACCGCATTTTGAGAGAAACCACATCAACCATACAAAAAATGAGATAAAACCAAACCCAGATTCCTTAAAACAACCTTGTTCTTAGTGACTTACTATAACACTTTCACTCACAGAGAGAGGGAGAGAAAAAAGAAGAATCGAATTCCAAACAACAAGCAAAAAAAGCCACTGTAGTATAAAGTACATGCTTGCAACAGAGAAAAAAAGAAAGAAGGTAGCAATAGTTGTCAAAAGTATAATCCATTCCATGCACGCCTGTACTGGAAACCAGTGAAGAGATTAAAGAGAAAGAAAGGGTGTTGTGTGAGAGCACGTTTATGCTCTTTGTGGAAAGAGGCTATCACCCAAGGTTAGAGCTCTTACGCAGCCTTTGAAGATGGGCAACACAGACATCTTTGGCATGCCACCGTGGTCACTTGGACAGGCTGGAGGATATCAATATATTTGCTCTAGGATTCATATAAAAGACGAAGAATGAGGGAGGACAAACGTGCAGATACCGTGGTTTCACTTCAGTTATTCCAGAGTATCCTCATTGTGTGAGCTAGGAGTACGCGTATATGCTAACCTTAGAAAAACAAAAACAACAAGAGAGAGAGAGAAGGGGGGGGGGGGGATCTTTTATTTTGAGGATAAGGAATAAGCACGCATGTGCTTTTTTACATCCAGTCCCCGCCCTCATCAGGCAGGGGTAACATCAATATAAAAAAACACTTTTAAATAACGAGAGAGAGAGTTAAAGAAAGGGACAGGGTTCAAGAAAGCAGCTCTGAGAATTGACTTTGTCGAAGCTTGTTTTATACTAAAACTATTACATAGACCAGATGCGCTGGTCAGACCTCGAGTGACTTGTATTATTCCTCAGATCGAAAATATAATGTGTTAAGCAAATGTCTTGTCACAGAGGAAAATAATGTCCACACATAAAACATTTTCAAAGGATAGGAGCGGATGACAACAAAATATAAAAAACCCAGCATGCACATAGGTGTTGTGTTTAGACACCATCCCTGAGAAAAAATCAGGGAGTTGGAGTCCCCAGGGCGGTTCAGGTCTGTATATGGCAACGTTCTGGCGGCTCCTGAGACGGCACTGGAACCATTTATATCGGCTGTTGCCTTTCTAATGGATCATTTCAGTGACGTGGAGAGGAGGGGTCTGCTGCTTGGGTAACAGCTAGCCCTCCATATTTACTTAGGGCCTTCCTAGGCTTTGCGCCATATAGCCTAGAGCGCAACTCCATAGTCTTCCGAGACTGACGGATGCCTACCTACCTACCTACCTACCTACCTACCTACCTACCTGTACATTTGAATTTAGACTATGGCACTTTGCTTACATCAATAACTGACAAAGCTTTTTGTCTGGGCCAGTGTCCCTTCGTTTGACAAGTTTGTTCGGTACGATTTATCAGCAGCGAATAATTCGTGTGATAAGTAGGCCTACCGTGCACTGTGCACGAAGCAGGGGCCTTGTATCATAGGGCGAGATAAGATAACGTAGGTACGTCAGTGTCACAGCGTGTGTGATGAATTCGTGTCTGGATTTGACTTGGTAATCGATAGTTGGTGGCTGATTATCATTTAGGAAATAAATCATGACAGCTCTGTTTGTCTGTGTGTTTGTATATCTGTCTCTTTGTATAATTATGTCTGTCTTGAATCAGCTGCCATCTTGATGTGGGGGGGGGGGGAGGAGGAGAGAGAGAATAGACAAAGAACGTTACCCGGATATGCATAGTTCAAAGTCTTGATTAAACAGATGTCAACAAGTTCCTTTTTAAAACAGCCGCCGAATAGCATGATTAAAAATGTTATTTACTGCCTGTGAAAAAAAGGAAAAAATCTCAAACAGCTACCAAGAATAAAACTACAGATCAACCACAAAGCAACACTGAGTTTAAAAAGCAGCAATTTACCAACCCCGAACTATGAAGAACGCCACCTAATTTGCAATTCAAGAAAACACATTTTCAGATCTATATTACGTTACATTATTCATGAAACTTCAACTACTGGGTTCCCAAATGAAAGAAAAACCTACACAAACTGTACAACATTCTGAAATGACTGAACAAATCACCACAGCGACAAAACGAATTGAAAAACAAAAAAAGAAAACTCGAAAGCAAAATGACAAAACAAAACACTGACCAACCACAAAACGAACACTCGAACCAAACAACAAAAATCATAACCACAAACCAGAATACTTTATTTTTTTATTTCGAGATAATGGATTCAGCACCTTTGTGCTTTTTTATATCCAGTCTCCATGTGTATACAGTTTTATAAATTTTGTCATCCGTTCCCACCGGCACACAATGACCTACTCTTCCGAAAAGTGAAACGGGTTTTAACATTATGCGTAAAATATTCTGCGTGCATTCGCACACGGGACCTCGGTTATAGTCTCATCCGAAGGACTTTGGGGGAGAGTGGAGTCGGCACTGCTGTCAACTCCAGAGGAAAAATCCTCTTGAACGAGATTTGAACCGGGGGTCAGCAGATCACGAGCGCATCACTCTAACCACCAGACTTCCCCCCCCCCCCCCCCCCCGAATCAAGTAGACAATGCCACAGCTAACATGATTCTTCCATAATTTAGATTCCAATGTATTTGGAAGAAAACAAATGTCAATTATTATCTTTTTTTTATTCTTAAGAAGAAAACCGTTAGTTAAAATAACGATAATTTATGTATAACCCAAACAACCACGACCCCACCACACCCCTATCAGGGCGAGGGGACTATTTGTACCTCCTCAAAAAAGGAGTGGTCTTTCAAGAGGGGAGATAAGGCTCATCCAGTGCTTTTAGACCATTATACTGCGCGCCGGTTGCATTATTAGAAACGTTCGTTAGAATACCTACCAGAGGCCGGCCATAAGTGACGTGCTTTATCCAGACATGACGGATGAGTTTGTATGTGTGCACAAGCTATTATACGTACTATACCTCTGTGTTTATAGTGTCCGCGGGGCCTGTCTCTTGTTAAAAGGGAGTGGTGCAC
>CM060320.1:7455167-7460167 GCA_030674155.1 Stramonita haemastoma
ACCATAAAAAAGGACAAATAGAAGCAAGTAATCTTGAGTAAAATAAATGCTACAATATCTGTGTGTGTGTGTGCGTGCGAGCACGCTTGCGTGCATGTGTGTGTGTGTGTGTGTGTGTGTGTGTGTGTGTGTGTGCGCTTGCGCGTGTGTGCATGCTGTGTGTGTGTGTGTGTGTGTGTGTGTGTGTGTGTGTGTGTGTGTGTGTGTGTGTGTGTGTGTGGTAGCCTAATATTTCGGGTGGGGGTGGGGTAGAGGAATCCTGAAGTGTGTGTGTGTGTGTGTGATTGGTAATATTTTGTGCAGGGGGGGGGGTGGGAGGAAATCCTAAAGTGTGTATATGTGTGTGTGTGCGTGCGTGCGTGCGTGTGTGTATGTGTGTATGTGTGTGTGTGTATGTGTGTGTGTGTGTGGTGTGTGTGTGTGTGTGTGTGTGTGTGTGTGTGTGTGTGTGTGTGTGTGTGCCTGGTATGGAAGGGGAGAAATCAGAGAGCTGGGGTGATTATTTGGAGCAGTCTTGACCGATATGGTGGTTATCGATTGTGGGTGGGGAGGGTACTAGGAGAGGGGAGTGTGATTGGTCTGTCTGTCTTACTGGCTCACTGATTGGATGCCTGTCTGTTTGTCTCTGTCTGTATGACCATCTGTCTATCTTCCTGTTCTATCTCTGACCCAGTCTCTTTGTGCCTGCCTGCCTGCCTGCCTGTCTATCTGTTTCTGTCTCTCTGTCTCTTCTCTGTTTTTTTCTATGCCTCTGTCTGTCTATCTTTCCCTTACGCTCTGTCTCTCTCTTTCCGTGTTTGCCAATACTTATCTGTAACCCTTGGAAACAAAGACTATCAACCTTTCTCTCTCTGTGTATGTCTGTCTCCATGTTTGCCTGCCTGCCTGTCTGTCTGCCTGTCTGTCTGTCTGTCTGTCTGTTTGTCTGTCTTTCTGTCTGTTTCTGTCTCTGTTTCTGTACTCTTTCTCTCTCCTTCCTTCGCCATTCTCTCCTGTCTGTCTATCTGTTATGTGTCTCCCCCCTTCCTCTCTTGATTATTCCACTTCTCTGTTGATACTAAGGCAACGCAATACAATGCGGCACAATGATAATAGTGCTGGAGATGTGCTAAGAAAAGGAGTAAATCAGATGTGGCAAAGCACTTGAGCAGTGGGCTGAATTTCTTTCATTTCAGTGAGCCTTGATTATCTGATCATAAAAGGAGCAAACCATTGGTCCCTATGAAAATCTTCCATCAATCGTAAAGAAGCGGAAACTTAAATGGTACGGGCATGTCACAAGATCGAAAGGACTTGCAAAAACAATACTGCAAGGCACTGTCCAGGGAGGAAGAAAAAGAGGCAGACCAAGGAAGAGATGGGAGGATAACATCAGTGAATGGACAGGCCTAGAACTCAACCAATTATTGAAAAAGGCAGAACAGAGAGAGGAATGGGGGGAACTGGTTGTCAAGTCTTCAGGGGTGCCCCCAAGGTCACCAGACTATGGGACAGATAGATAGATAGATAGATAGATAGATAGATAGATAGATAGATAGATAGATAGATAGATAGATAGAAAAGGAGCTGAAAAATCAGCTGTCCCAAAAGACTAACCAAACTTGTTTCTGTAACTAAAGTGCTTAAAAAAAGGTAAAGGTGTCCCATAACGTATGTGGTCGTAGAAGAACGAGGCATCAGAGACCTCAGCTTTCCTAGGGGCCAGCATATTGAGGGCGGCGCCCATCTCCTCTCCCTGGCTGCTTTACCTTCCCGGACCCTAAAGAGGGCAGGTACCCATTTACAGCTGGGTAAACTTGGGCATTGTACTGAAGCCAAGGCGCGCAGTCACCCATCCACTTGGTAACCACGAAGTGTTGACTACTGCAGCCCCCCTAATTCATGATATCCAGTCAAAAACTCGTTCTCTGTGACCACTATCGATCATTGCTGGGTTGTGGTGAAGTGGCTTTCTCTGCCTCTCGATAGTAAAAGGCTGGTCATGAATGTACCATCAAGTGAGGGGCAATATTGTGTGCAGCTGTTAAGTTATCACAGGGCACAACTATTCCATTGTGTGCACACTTGACCTGGGCTGGGGACAAGTGGTTATTGATTCATATCGTTCTGCTGGAGTTTGATATTAACTTTCTGTATGTGTGTTTGTCAGTGTGAGTCTGTGTCTGTCTGTCTGTCTCTCTGTCTCTCTGTCTCTAAATCTAGTGCTTATTCATTATCCTCGAAAAAAAAAAAAAAAAATGCCTTGCCTTGCCTTGCCTTGCCTTGCCTTGCCTTGCCTTGCCTTGCCTTCTCCTCTCTCTCTCTCTCTCTCTCTCTCTCTCTCTCTCTCTCTCTCCTCTCTCTCTCTCTCTCTCTCTCTCTCTCTCTCTCTCTCTCCTTCGAATGAGACTATAATCTGAGGTCCCGTGTGCGAACGCATTGTGTGCCTGTGGGAACAGACGACAACATTTGAAAAACTGTATACACACGGGGACTGGACGTAAAAAGGCACACGAGTGCTTATTCCATTATCCTCAAAATAAAAGAATAAATACATAAATAAATAAACAAGTAGATATTTATTTATTTATTTATTCTTTTATATCGAGGATAACAGAATAAGCAATCATGTGCTTTTTTCAACTAACTAACTAACTAACTAACTAACTAACTAACTAACTAACTAACTAACTAACTAACTAACTAACTAACTAACTAAATAACTAACTAACTAACTAACTAACAGATAAATGAATAGATAAATCTCTCTCTCTTTAATTTTACGACCTTTCACTTTTAGAGATGGCGGTGGATGTCCTACTTCTGAAAAGTGTGTGTGTGTGTGTGTGTGTGTGTGTGTGTGTGTGTGTGTGTGTGTGTGTGTGTGTGTGTGTGTGTGTGTGTGTGTTTGTGTGTGTGTGAAGTCAAGTCAAGTCAAGTCAAGTCAAGTCAAATTTTTATTACCAGATGGTACATTGAATAAGCATTGACTTGCTTTTTTTTCATCAAGCCATCTGTCTAGGAAAAAATGGAGAAAAATAAATATTTCACCAATATTGTTTAACTAACATGATTCAACAGCCTCAATTAAGATATATCTGTAGATAAAAACAAACAAAAAAGAGGAAAAAAACAAAGAAGAGAAGAAAAAAAAGAAATACACTCATAAGTCACATACATACATACATACATACATACATACATACATACATACATACATACATACATACATACTTACATACTTACATACATACATTCAAACACGCGCGCGCAGGTGCGCTCGCCACACGAGTACGTATGCGCATACGTGTGTGCACACATTTAGAGTTTAAAAAAATCATAAAGCGTTTAAACAAAGAAATTACAAATATATACAAGTAGGTAGGTATGAATGAATGAATGGATGGATGGATGGATGGTGCGTATGTGTACATGCACGTGTGAACGTATTCATAAGCCTAGTAATTTCTCTCTCTCTCTCTCTCTCTCTCTCTCTCTCTCTCTCTCTCTCTCTCTCTCTCTCTCTCTCTCTCTCTCTCTCTCTCTCTTCTCTCTCTCTCTCTCTTCACGAGTGCTTATTCATTAACCTCGAATAAAATAATTTGCCTTGCCTTCTCTTCCCTTCTCTTCTCTTTACTCTCTTTATTCTTGTTGTGTCAGATAATGTTATTTTGCTTTCCTTTTTCCCCACTCGTGCCATCCCTTTGCTGCAACAACAGACTTACCAGTTTTTGTCAGCCTGGGCTCAGTCCATTTCCACACAACAACAAACTGTGAACTAGAACTGGATCACCCGAGCAACACTACACAACACAACACAATACAATATGAGTCAACAGTCAGGACACCAGCGTGGAAGAAGTCTTTCACAATCACAGATCTTGCCACTGAAATAACTCCACATTATCACACAGACAGTACATATTGATCTATTGTTTATCTGAGACTGGCCCCAAAGTTCGTAAGGAAGTTCGTATACACTAACAAGGGACTGGATAAAAGGTATTGTAAATCTGACAGACGCTTGACAGATGCTTTGTGACGCGTATGAAGTAATAGAGACTGGGTCGATAAGATTGTTTATAGCATATTGTGTAGATTGATAAATTTAACTGAATGCTTTGAGACGTTTATGAAATTGACAGTCTTGACAAAAATACTTCTTAACTTTTAGTGAAACTGAGAAGTTTAGCTTTACTAACTAGGTCTATGCGGTTTACAACATTCGTGAAACGGACCTAAGACGCAATATGGCACTTTGTGACGTTTAAAAAAAACTGATACTCATTTGAAAATAAAAATAATCAGTTGATAATGCTTGTGAAACTGACATAGACTTGACAAATTACTTCCCATCGTTCATGAAAATGACACAAGTTGCTTGGCAACCTTTCTGAAACTGACACAGACTTCTGCAATGCGTGTTACCTCAGTTGTTTGTGAGGCGGACATATGGCTTCCTTCGATCTGGGGAACAAACGACTGTCAACTAAACACGTCACCCCCACTGTACCCCTATCTCTCTCTTTCTCTCTCTGATTGCGCTCTTTCTTGTCCCTGATAGTCGGCTTTGATGGGAGTGGTGTCGCCCGAGAGAGTGGAAGGGGGAGGGGGGAGGGGGGTAGCTTTTGCTTTTAACTGGCATCGGTTTCTCCACTCAAGTATGGTATTGTGTTGGTTACAAAAGCAGGAATCTATGAAAAAAATATTAAGAGTAAGGTGAATTGCTGTTAAAGGATAGATATTATTGTGTGTGTGGTGGGAGTTGTAATTAATATGTTGTGTTTATTTTGTTTATTTATTTTTTCTTTGTTTATTTTTTTTTATCAGTTGTCACATGAAATACCAAGGTACAACAAAAACTATGCATTTTGTCTAAATTTACGAATGATGGTGCTTTCCGATTGGGCGGAAGTTTAGGCTACACAAGTCAACACAGTTTGAATAACTGTTTCTGTCGGTATGTACTCTTCCTAACCTTCCCTGCACCCTTATCTCACCCAGCCCCACCCTCACCCTCA
>CM060320.1:7465167-7475731 GCA_030674155.1 Stramonita haemastoma
AACGCAATTAGGTGTGTGTGTGTGTGTGTGTGTGTGTGTGTGTGTGTGTGTGTGTGTGTGTGTGTGTGTGTGTGTGTGTGTGTGTGTGTGTGTGTGTGTGGTTCTCGCTCTGTAGTGCTGTGTTTGTAGTGCTGTGTGTGTTATTTATTTATTTATTTTAATTAATTCATTTATTCTTTTATATCGAGGATAATGGAATAAGCACTCATGTGCTTTATTACATCCAGTCCCCGTGTGTATACAGTTTTGTAAATCTTGTCATCTGTTTCCACCGGCACACGAAAAACGGAACAGGATTTTACTTGTGCGCAAGATGTTCTGCGTGTGTTCGCACACGAAGCCTCAGTTTATAGTCTCATCCGAAGGACTTGGGGGAGAGTGGAGTCAGCACTGATTTTAAGAAGCGTTGAGAGTGCTTACCAATTGGATGGGTGACCATTTGCGCGCCTTTGCTTCAGTATAGTCCCCCAGTTCACCCAACTGTAAATGGGTACCTTCCCTTTTTAGGGTCAGGGAAGGTAAAGCAGAGAGGGAGAGGCCGAGGAGATGGGTGCCGTCCTCAATATGCTGGCCCCTAGAGAAGCTGAGGTCTCCGACGCCTCGCTCCCCTACGACCACAATGGTTATGGGGCACCTTTACCTTACCTTTAACAATTTTTTTAATGTGATATTGTATAGTGGGCGGACATCTTGAAAACGACATTATAGACTGATTGATCCCAACTTTGATTTTGTCTCCACCAAAGACAAGGTCAGGCAGAAAGAGAAACGGCATGTGTGCCATTCAGATCCGTGCTTTATTGGCCCTGCTGCCAATGGATCTTTATTGCCTGTGTTCACCTTTCATGGCGATATCATGGCCAGAACTTCCGCTAGCAAACCTTCAAAAGATCCGCGCTGATTGACCCCTCACCCCACTCCACCCTCCGCCCCCATCCCTGCAACACACACACATACACATGTACGCACGCACGCACGCAGGCACGCACACACACACACACACACACAGACACACGCACACACGCACACACACAGAGCAACAACAACAAATGTGGCATACGTGCAACCCCCTCCCCCCCCCCCCCCCATTGTAGTCGTGTTAGTTGTGACGTCACTGGGAATTTTCACGTTGCCTTTTTAGGGAAATTATGTAATCATGTTTACCATATCTTTTACAGACAAAGTTGACATGTTCAAACTCAATCATTATTTGCCTGAGTAAAGGTCCGCTTTTGCCGTGTACTGGATATTGCCGCTGACGTCATACCCATCCGCTTTAGATGTATTGAACATATATACCTTGTCCTGTGGGGAGGCCCGGGTTTTTTTTTCTCAGCATAAATAGCTGGGATCTTCTGAAAATTCTTGGCTAGGAAATTTTCCGGTTTCTTATCATTCCCTTTGTTTCTTTATTTCCTTAGACGCCCTTCACCCCCGGCCCCCTGTGTGTGTGTGTGTGTGTGTGTGTGTGTGTGTGTGTGTGTGTGTGTGTGTGTGTGTGTGTGTGTGTGTGTGTGTGTGTGTGTGTGTGTGTGTGTGTATGTGTGTGTTTACATTTGCCAATTGCTAATTCTTTTCAGTTCTGGTTTTATTTGAACACGAGGCATACATCTTCAAGAACCCCGCAAAATTGTTTCGTAGTAAAACTTTAGATTTTATGAAAAAAATCCCTGAAATCGGTATGCGGCTACCTTAATTAACGGTGGGTAAACGGCCGTATAAACAAAACCTCACCATGGTGAAACTCAAAAGCTTTAGCCGAGGAACGAAAAAAAAGCTTTCACATTTGCATCCGGCGTGGTTACCAGTCGGATGGGTTACCGTTTGCGCACCTTGGCTTCAGCACAGTCCCCCAGTCCACCCAGCTGTGAATGGGTACTGGCCCTCTTTAGGGTCAGGAAAGGTAAAACAACGAGGGAGAGGAGATGAGGCAGCCACATTCCAACTTCGGTAATGTGCGATGGGTGTGTCTCCGTAACCCACTGAACGATGACATGAATAACGGGATCTTAAACGTGCATATTTGATCTTCTCCATGTGTATTATATACACGAAGAGAACCAAGACACTTGGCAGGTCTGCACTGAAGTCGACCTACGAGATCGTAAAAATCAACAACAACCCACCCTTAATTCACCAGACGCTGCTTAGATTCGAACCCAAGACTTCATGGACCCATGAGATTGAAGTGTGAGGACTATTAATTTAATGACTCTCCCGATTCCCCCGTAAGGTCACAGGAATATTCAGTTTTAATGGTCTCCCGTCCTCACAAAGTCGCTCTTGTTTTCAAGGGTATGTGTGTCAGATCGGTTTATTCCTGTTTTATGGGCATTTCAGTGGCTTTGAAAGTCACCTATACGTTTGCTTATGCAACTGCGCCAATGCGCGCGCGTGTAGGTGCATGTGCGCACACACACATATACTCAGATGGGTACGCACGCACGCACTTGTTGCGCACGTTTGCATACACACACACACGCACGCGCGCACACGTGTGCTCGCGTGTGCATGTATACATACATGCACATATGCACGCTTGCACACGACTCATGCACACACAAATACACACATATACGCACGCACACACATACATACGCACGCACACACACACACACACACACACACACACACACACACACACACACACACACACACACACACACACACACACACACACACACACACACACACACACAACACCTTTATGGTTGGCCAGGACAATGTTACAAGGAACGACAGTAGAGTTGGTTTTAAACCCTGTTTTAATTCACCTGTATAGAGTTGCACGGTTTTGTTCTGAGATTTCAACAATCGACAAAGAAACAACCTTGAGCTGGGCTCTGTAGTCGGCAGGGCTATAAGCAACGATATACTTCCTGAATGGTTTAGCGAAAAGATAGGAGTATGTATTCACCAATCACCTCCACAACA
This sequence comes from Stramonita haemastoma, assembly GCA_030674155.1. Classification (NCBI taxonomy): domain Eukaryota; kingdom Metazoa; phylum Mollusca; class Gastropoda; order Neogastropoda; family Muricidae; genus Stramonita; species Stramonita haemastoma. Next base: position 7,468,102 of record CM060320.1, read on the forward strand.
AAAAAGTTTGGATAGACTGGCACAGATGACATGCATGCACGTACACATGTACACATCGGACGGGATAGCCTAGCGGTCAGAACACTGCGCTCGCAATTTGACGACCCGGGTTCGATTCCCGTTCGAGGGTATTTTTCCCCTGGAATTAACATCAGTGCTGATTACACTCTCCCTATAAGTCCTTCGGATGAGACTATAATCCGAGACCTTATGTGCGTACGCACGCAGAACATCATGCGCACACGTTAAATCCTGTTCCGCTTTTCGCAAGAGTAGGCCATTGTGTGCCGGTGGGAACAGATGGCATTTACAAAACTGCATACACACGGGGACTGGATGTAAAAACACACATGAGTGCTTATTCCATCATCCTCGATATAAAAGAATAAATAGATAAATAAATAGATAGATAGATAGATAAATAAATAAATAAATAAATAAATAAGGCACCACTGTGGCAAAACGTAGGCCTACAGTGAAGCAGGTTGCATTGACTCTGCCGAGAGAGTTACGCAAAGCAAGAAGAACAACTACAGTTTATGTACAAGTATGGAAAAGATGGGTTATTTCCCATCCTCTGTTGGTCTGTATTAATTTTCTTTCTGTGTCTGTCTTTTGTCTACCTGCCCGTTTTTGTCTCTGTCTTTTCTTCCAACAGTATGCTTGTTTATTTTTCTCAATAATTATGATGCTCGTTTAATATTGTTGTCGTTGATAGCTATATGTTGTTGTGCTAGTAATGGCACTGTGCGCGCGCGCGCGCGCGCGCGTGTGTGTGTGTGTTCGTACGTTCTTCAATTTAACGCGTGCGCACGTGTGTGTGTGTGTGTGTGTGTGTGTGTGTGTGTGTGTGTGTGTGTGTGTGTGTGTGTGCGCGCGCACGTGTGTGTGTGTGCTTGCCTGTGTGCTGGAAGATTGCAAACAATTTCTCCAGAGAAAGTGTTAAACACACACACACACACACACACACACACACACACACACACACACACACACACACACACACACACACACACACACACATAAACACACGCACACTCACACACACACACACTCACCCACATACGCACTCACACACATATAAACATACACACACACACGCGCGCGCGCGCGCGCGTGTATGCGCGCGTGCGCAGAGAGTTCCAATCTCGGCAACGTTTGGTGAATATCAAGGGTGGTAATTTTGTACGAACTTACAGGTCAACTTTTCAGGTGAAGACCTGCTAGTGCCTTAATTGCCTTCATGTATATAATTATGCACACATGCAGAAGATCAAATCTTCACGTTACAGATCCCTTCACTCATGTCAGCGTTCGGTGGGTTACCGAAACACGAACATACCCAGCATACACTCACACTGATGTCTACAGAATTTCCACAATGTTGTAGACGGTAGAAAAAGGAAAGAAAGAAAGAGAGAAAGAAAGAAAGAGAGAGAGAGAGAGAGAAAGAAAGAAAGGAAGAAAGAAAGAAAGGGAAGAAAGAAAGGAAGAATGAAAGGAAGAAAGAAAGGAAGAAAGAAAGAAATCTCTGCCCTTTCTCCCCAATTCACACCCGTGGCTAAGATCTACTTCACGGGAAGCAACTCCGCCTCCCACAAATCCAGAAGCAGCGGTTGTAGCCCCAGCAATAGAGGAAGAAGACTGAAAACTATGTTCACTTCATAAATAAATCAGTATCTTGTTGGGGGGGGGGGGGGGGGGGGGGGGGGTAGAGCCAGTAGAGGAAAGTTGGGGCAATGGTGTTCTTTTATTTATTTTTTCATCCGGTCCCCGTGTGTATGCAGTTTTGTAAATCTTGTCATCTGTTCCCACCGGCACACGATGGCCTACTCTTACGAAAAGCGGAACAGGATTTAACGTGTGCGCAAGGTGTTCTGCGTGCGTTCGCACACGGGGCCTCGGTTTAAAGTCTCATCCGAAGGACTTTTGGGGAGAGTGGAGTCAGCACTGATGTTAACTCCAGGAAGAAAATTTCCTCGACCGGACTCGAACCCGGGTCGTCAAATTGCCAGCGCAATGTTCTGACCACTAGGCTATCCGTCCCCCCTTCTTTGAGAGAGAGAGAGAGAGAGAGAGAGAGAGAGAGAGAGAGAGAGAGAGAGAGAGAGAGAGAGAGAGAGAGAGAGAGAGAGAGAGAGAGAGAGAGAGAGAAGAGAGAGAGAGAGAGAGAGAGAGAGAGAGAGAGAGAGGAGAGAGAAGACAGACAGACAGACAGACAGACCAGACAGACAGACAGACAGACAGACAGAGAGTGTGTTATGCAAGGAATCAAAATGATGCAGTTCTTGAACTTAAAATCATGCATCAAATGGGCGTCAAACGAGAAGATATCACTTGTTTGATAAGACATTAAATTGAAAAACATATACACACGCACACATATATAGGCCATTGTGGGAACAAATGACAAGATTTACAAAACTGCATGCACACGGGGACTGGATGTAAGAAGACATATGAGTGCTTATTCCATTATCCTCGACATAATAGAAAAGAATTAAAAAAAAAAAGAACACACACACATGCCTCGCACAGACCCCTCTTTCCAGAGACACATATGCACACCAATACTATCAACACCACTCTATTATCTCAATAAACAGAGACATTAATGTAGGTTTCAAAGCATCATATGAGAAAAAAAAAGGTAATAGGTAAAGGTGTCCCATAACCTATGTGGTCGAAGTGGAGCGAGGCATCAGAGACCTCAGCTTCTCTACGGGCCAGCATGTTGAGGGCGGCGCCCATCTCCTCTCCCTGGCTGCTTTACCTTCCCTGACTCTCAAGAGGGCAGGTACCCATTTACATACAGCTCAGTGGACTGGGAGACTGTATTGAAGCCAAGGCGAGCAAACGGTCACCTATCTACTTGGTAACCACGCTCGATGCTGCTTAACCTTAGCTTGGGGAAAGCGAGTGTTCTGACCACTGTTCCCCATCATATGCGAACCATAGAAAACAAATAATCGCACAAAGTAGTACAAAATCAATCTTCTAATAAAAAATCAATCACACAAGCATGTGCACGAGCATGCACATCTACCTATCACCACACTGCCCCTCCCCCTTCACTCTCTCTCTCTGTATCTCTCTCTCCACACACACACACACACATACACACACACACACACACACACACACACACACACACACACACACACACACACACACACACACACACCACACACACACACAAACACGCACGCACACACACACACACACACACACACACACACACACACACACACACACACACACACACACACACACACACACACACACACACACACTCAGGTGCATTTGACACCCGGGTTCGATTCCCGTTCGAGGGGATTTTTCCCTTGGAGTTAACATCAGTGCTGATTCTACTCTCCCCGAAAGTCCTTCGGATGAGACTATAAATCGAGGCCCCGTGTTCGAATGCACACAGAACATCTCGCGCACACATTCAATCCTGATCCGCTATATGAAAAAAGCACACGAGTGCTTATTCCATTATCTTCTATATAAAAGAATAAATAAATAAATAAAAGTAAATAAATACGTGAGCATTCGTAGTCGTCTTCTAATAATATGCAAAAAATAACACTCCTCATAATACACAACACAACACACACACACACACACCACACACACACACACACACACACACACACACACACACACACACACACACACACACACACACACTCTCTCTCTCTCTCTCTCTCTCTCTCTCTCTCTCTCTCACGCACGCACGCACGCACGCACACTCAGGTGCATACGTGAGCAGAGCATTCGTGGGCGTCTTCTTAAGACAAGCAGAAACAGCACTCCTTACGGAAAAACCGTCCAGAGATAGATACAGCCCTTCTTAGCAATTAGGCGACCCTAATCAATACTGACGAAACATAATGAGGGTGGGTGGGGTGAGAGGATGGGGGTGGGTGAGGGAAAGGGGAAGGAAAGTGAAAGGGACAGGATGCAAACAAGTTCGAACAATGGGAAAGGGATTAGCCTAGTGGTTAGAACAATGCGCTCCCGATCTGATGACCCATGTTCGAACCACCACATAGGCCCCGTCCAAAAGGGGTTTTCTCCATGGAGTTAACATCAGTACTGACTCCATTCCCCCAAAAGGTCTTCAGATTAGACTATAAACTGAAATCATCCCGCGTAGGGATGCACGTAGCATTTCTAGCACACACGTTAAAACTAGTCCTGCCTTTTGGAAGAGTAAACTATTCGTGCGGGTAAGAACATATGACAACACCCACTCCTGCCCCCCGAATCCTAAACCCACGAACAAAACACAAACCTGCATGCACACTGTTGGGTTTAGAAATTATCCTCGAAGTCGTAATGTGGTTGCCTATAATGGTGGGTAAAAACAGTCACATACGCAAAAAATCTCGTAATTTTTTTTCTGTTTGTCTGTGTGCCTGTCTTTTTTTATTTCCTTCCTTCCTTCCTTCCTTCCTTCCTTCCTTCCTTCCTTCCTTCCTTCCTTCCTTCCTTCCTTCCTTCCTTCCTTCCCTCCTTCCTTCCTTCTTTCTTTCTTTCTTTTCTTTCTTTCTTTCTTTCTTTCTTTTCTTTCTTCTTTCTTTCTTTCTTTCTTTCTCTCTTTCTTTCTTTTTTCTTTCTTTTCTCTCTGCCTGTCTGTCTTCCATTCATTCATTTTTCTGTCTTTCTTTCTTCGTTTTCCCCTCCACCATACAATAGATCAATAATTATAGTTTATCAGTAACAGAGGCACGACCACAAAATAGAACTTTATCGCCATTATCGTGAAAACAGGAGCGTTGAGAAATACAGAAACGAAAGTTAGGAGTCCGTTATCTATATATAAGAAACAGTAACATCCTTGAACGTTTGAGAGAGAGAGAGAGAGAGAGAGAGAGAGAGAGAGAGAGAGAGAGAGAGAGAGAGAGGAGGAGAGAGGAGAGAGAGAGAGAGAGAGAAGAGAGAGAGAGAGAGAGCACAAATGAACAATTACATAATCATTTTTTTTTATTATCGAAGATAATGGAAAGAAACAATCATGAGTTTTTCACATTCATTCCCCGTGTGTATGCAGTTTTGTAGATCTTGTCTTCTGTTCCCACAGGCACACAATGGCCTACTCTTTCGAAAAGCGGAACAGGATTTAACGTGTGCGCAGGATGTTCTGCATGCGTTCGCACACGGAAAAATTCCGCATGTATATGTACACGCCATTGTGCATGTGCGCTAGAAAATATGAGCACACGCACGCGCACGCGCACGTGCACACACACACACACTTCTGTCTCTCCATCTTTGCGTGTGTATGCGCTCGTGCGTCTGTGTGCCTCTCTCTCTCTCTCTCTCTCTCTCTCTCTCTCTCTCTCTCTCTCTCTCTCTCTCTCTCCTCTCTCTCTCTCTCTCTCTCTCTCCTCTCTCTCTCTCTCTCTCTCTCTCTCTTTTAACCCAGTTAAAAAAAAGTACTGTTTTTTTTTTAATATGGACAACTGGCTCGTAGCTCCTCTTTCTCTTTTACTTAGTATTTTTTGTATTCTTCTTATCACGATAACGAGCGATAAAGTTCTATTTTACTGGCGCGCCTCTTCGTATACCGTTTTGACCTATGATAACAGATAAACTATATACAATATTTATCGATCCATGGTGGGCGTAGAAAGAAAAGAAAAAAAGGAAGGAGAAGTGAAGTTGGATAGGAAAAACAAAAGAGAAGAATGAGTGGAGGGAGTTTGACTTTGATTATGCAGACGTCTGTTGTGTCCTAAAAGGGTTAATGTCCTAACGTGGACAGGCTGAACGGGGATAAAAGCTCCTCTCTGCGTCTGAATACTTCCAGTAGAGAAAGAACCTTTTCCTTTTCTCCTTTACCAGGTGGGCTGCCAATGCATAGACTGCAAAATGACAAGATAAACGATTCCAAATCTGATAATCACTGTTACCTTTCTGAGCGTGCAAACATTTTTTCATGGGAAAGTTAGGGATACTCATATTACGTTTGCAGTCTCGGGACGGGATAGCTCAGTGGTCAGAGCGCTGGGTTTTCCCCAAGTTAAGGTTAAGCAGCATCGAGCGTGGTTACCAAGATTCAAGATTTTATTTAAAGAAACCCTCCTTAGGGGTGCATGAAATTTAACAAGACCAAAGCTTGCAGATGTGCGCGTGTGCAAGTGGATGGGTGACCGTTTGCGCACCTTGGTTTCAGTACAGTCACCCATTTCACCCAGCTGTAAATGGGTACCTGCGCTCTTTAGGGTCAGGGAAGGTAAAGCAGCAAGGGAGAAAAGATGGGCACCACTCTCAACATGCGGCCCCTAGAGAGGCCGAGGTCTCTGACGCCTTGCTCCCCTATAACCACATAGGTTATGGGACACCTTTACCTTTTAGTCTCCACTGAGTTTTTAATGATGTAATATCTTTGTTTTCCTATTTATCTGGGTCATGTTTTCACGTGTGTTGGTAGAAAACGAACAGCCTAAACTGTGTAGAAGTCATTTCAAGGTACTTTCTGGACCGGGTTTGCACAGTTAACCGTCCTAATCCAGTTAGCGCCAAAAGCTATTTAACGACAACCTTTCTCCCCCCCCCTTCCCCCGTCATCTTGCAACCCACCCGTCGCCCCCTCCTCCCCCCCCCCCACTTAAATTATTGATGTATTGTTGATAAACTGTCTTTGTGTGTCGTAAACGAAATTAAAGGAAAGAGGGAGAGGTTATGTTGATTAGGAAAGTGGAAACAGATACGTAGGTTGCACTTACCTTATTGCGTCCGTTGTGTATGTTTGTTATTCTGCTGTACTCTGAAGTACTTTGGCTTGTGAACAGGATTTCCCGTAAGGTGGGGCAGTTGTGCTTTCAAAGGCAGTCGTAAGAAAACGCCTACGCACGCCCCTCTCTCTGTCTCTCTCTGTCTCTCTCTGTCTCTGACTCTCTCTGTGTCTGTTTGTCTGTCTGTCTGTCTCTGTCTCTCTGTCTGTCTGTCTGTCTGTCTGTCTGTCTGTCTCTGTCTGTCTCTGTCTGTCTCTCTCTCTCTATTTTTCTGTGTGTGTGTTTGTGTGCGTATGTCTGCGTGAACGTGTGTGTGTGTGCATGTATGCGCGTACGTGCTTGTGTGTGGCTTGCATGTGTGCCTGCGGGCATTCGCGGTGCGCGCACGTGTATGAGAGTGTGTTTCATTTTGTTTGTTTAGGTTCTTTTATTTCGAGGATAATGAATAAGTACACATGTGCATTTTTAAATCCAGTATCTGTGTGAATGTGGTTAAAAACAACAACAACAACAAACAAATACAAACACATACACATAGAGAGAAAGACAGACAGAACATTACACACACACACACACACACACACACACAACACACACCACACACACACACACACCACACACACACACACACACACACAACACAACACACACACACACACACACACACACACACACACACACACACACACACACACACACAACAGAGGAGAGACAGAGAGAGAGAGAGAGAGAGAGAGAGAGAGAGAGAGAGAGAGAGAGAGGAGGAGAGAGAGAGAGGAGGAGAGAGAGAGAGGAGAGAGAGACATAGAGAGAGAGTAAGTGAAAGTGAGATAGAGGCAGAGAGAGGCAGAGACAGAGACAGAGACAGAGACAGAGAGACAGAG
>CM060320.1:7475831-7506798 GCA_030674155.1 Stramonita haemastoma
TAAACGAGGGTAGGTACCCATTTACTGTATACAGCTGGGTGGACTGGGGAACTGTACTGAAGCCAAGAAGCCTGCCGGTATAAATACCATATGAACCGTCTGGAAATTTTGTACAAGGAATTCCCTCTTTTCTATCCCTCTCTTTGTTTCTGCCTCGTTCCCTATCTTTCTGTCACATCCTTCTTGTCTATTTTCTGCCCTCCTAGTCCATTCTCCCCTCTTTTTTTCCGAAAGACAAAAGATAACAATTCTCTCCCACACCGAAGTTGGATATGTTGGGCCTGACATGTCAGGCACTAAAGGCAGCACTATGCATTTTCGCTCATATGACAGACAATATAAGTTGCTGTCTGAGGGTTTGACGAAAAAGAACAATAAGAACAACAACATAGAGGTACAACATAACATAATAAAATATAAAATACACGTCTGTTGCGCGTGTCACCTGTGATATACGTGAACTGCACAAGCAGAAAGACTATGCATACTCTCATGTGCACTCACGCACTAGCTAAACACACAGACACTCTCCTTCTCGTGCATAAACGCATGTTTGCATTAATTTATTGATGAGGCTATAAACAGAGACTCATAAGAAGAACAACATAACAACAACAACAACAACAAAACAAGACACTTGAGACCCCAGTGCGAACCACGCAGAATATCTTGCTCACTTGTTACATGTTCCACTTTTCGGAATCGTAGGTCATTGTATGCCGGTAGGAACGGATTACATTTTTTTTTAAACGGCATACACACCAGGACTACATGTAAAAAAAATATTTTAAAAGTACATGAATTCATTCCACGATCCCGAAATAAAAGTATGAATGATCAAATAAACAACACACACACACAACTTAAGCCTAATCCAATTCAATCATGTTGTTTATAGCCCCGCCAACCAACCACACAGGCCATATCGGGGCTGTCTTCAAATTTAAAACTCAGATTAAACCTGTGCAACTATACACAGATTAAAAAGGAGTATATAAAATCAACTTTACTGTCCTTGCTTGTATTGACGCCCCAATCAACCATAAGGGTCAGCCCAGGACGGGCACTGCGTTGTGGGAAAACCACATCGATCATATAAAATGAGATAAAACCAAAACCAGATTCCTTAAAACATTGATGATGATGATGATGATAATAACAATAATAATAATAATAATAACACATGGAATTTATATAGCGCTATATCTTGCAAAAACAAATCAAAGTACTTGCATTCGACCTATACAACACAAGCAATCAATGACGATTAATAGTTTTAGCAATTTCGAATGTACACACACATGCATGCACGATGATGATGATGATAATGATGACAGGGGTGTGTAACCAAGGGAAGTGTGCCACACTTGCCCTGATGATGCTTATGATAGTATGGAGTGGAGTAGTAAACAAGGGAAGCGGACCATACATGCATTGATGATTATAATGATGATGATATGGGCGTTTACATTAATGATGATGATGATGATGATGATGACAGGTGTGGCGGTGACAAAGGACTGTGGGCCATAATTGCATTGATGATGATAAGGGTGGTTGCATTAATGCTGATGACGCTGATGGTGATGATTATGATGATGACGACAACGACGACGACGATGATGATGATAATGATGATGATGATATGTGGCCAAGAGAGGTGGGTCACACATGCATGGATGAGGATGATAAGAAACGTTACATTGATGATAATGATGATGATGGGTATATGACCAAATGAAGTGAGCCACACATGCATTCAAGATGAAAACAAAGACATTACTGGGTGGGCAGGGGGGAGAGGGGGTTGGTGATGAAGGGAAGTGGGCCATACATGCATTGAAGATGATGGGGGTGGTTCCATTTGATGGTGGTGATGATGATGACAGGGGTGTGTGACCAATGGGAATGGGTCATACTTGCATAGATGATGATAATGGGGATGGTTGCATTGATGATGATGATGATGATGATGATGATGATGAGAGAGGTCTGTGACCAAGTGAAGCCATGCCTGCATTGATGATATTATTGCGGAGGGGGGGGGGGGGGGTGTCAAGGGAAATGGGCCATACAAGCACTGAGGATGAGGATGTTTGCATTGATGATGATGATGATGATGATGATGATGATGATGATAGGGGTGTGTGACCAAGTGAAGTGAGCACACTAGTATTGGTGATGATGACCAAGATATTACTGGGCGTGGGAGGGCGGGAGAGGAGGGGGATTTGGGGGTTGGTGATCAAGGGCAGTGAGCCATACATGGATTGATGATGATGATGATGTTTGCATTGATAATGATGATGATGATGATGATGATGATAGCGGTATGTGACCAAGTGAAGTGGGGCATACTAGCTATGATGATGATGATGATGGGAGTGGTTGCACTGATGATGATGATGATGACAGTAATGATGGTGATAAGGGTGGTTGCATTGATGATGATGATGATGATGATGATGATGGTACCATTGATGATGATGATTGTGATGATAGGGGCGTGTGACCAAGTAAAGTGGGCCACACTTGCATTAATGATGATGACCAAAATATTACTGGGCGGGCAATGGGAGTCGGGGGGGGGGGGGGGGGGGGGAGGGGGGGGATTGGTGATCAAGGGAAGTGGGCCCTATATCTATTTTAGATAATGATGGTGTGGTTCCTTTTGTGGTGGTTTTGATGACAGGGGTGTGTTACAAACAACACTTGCATTGATGATGACGATATTAGGGGGGGGGGGGGGGGGGGGCAAGGGAAATGGGCTATACATGCATTGATAATGATGATGGGGATGTTTGCATTGATATTAATGATGATGATGAATTTGGATGTGTGACCAATAGATATGGGCCACACCTACATTGCTAGTAATGATTGATGATGATGATGATGATGATAAGGGAAGTGGGCCATACATGCATTTATGATGATGATGATGATGTGACCAAGAGAAGTGGGCCACACTTTCATTAATGAGGATGATGATGATGATGATGATGATGATGATGATGGCAGCAGTGTGACCAAGTGAAGTGAGCCACACTGGTATTTATGATAATGATCGGGGTGGCATGATGATGATGATGATAATAATGAGAGGGGTGTGTGACCAAGTGAAGTGAGCCACACCTGCACTGATGATGATGGCATTATTGGGGAGGGGGGTGACCAAGAAAAATGGGCCAACATACACTGATGATGATGATAAAGGAGATGTTTGTATTGATGATGATGATGATGATGATGATGATGATGATGATAGGGATGTGTGACCAATAGAAGTGGGCCACACTTGCATCGATTGTGATGATAATGACAGGGTTGTGTGACCAAGTGAAGTGGGCCACACATCCATCAATAATAATGACCAAGATATTATTGGGCATGGGAGGGCGGGAGAGGAGGGGGGATTTAGGGGGTGGTGATCAAGGGCAGTAGGCCACATATGGTTTCATGAGGAGGAGGATTGCATTGATAATAATGATGATGATGATGATGATGCCAAGTGGAGTGGGCCACACATCATGATGACAATATTATGGGGTGGGGGGGGGGGGGGGTGTGAGCAAGGGAAGTGGTTCACACTTGCATTGATGTTTATGAAGTGAGCCACGCATGTATTGATAATGATACTACAGGTGGGGGGGAGGCACCAAGGGAAATGGGCCATACATGCGTTTATGATGATGATGATGACAATGACAATGATGGTGATGATGATGAAGATCAAGATACTTATTTGAATTCATGATGATGGTGATGATGATGATGATGATGACAGGAATGTGTGACCAAGTGAAGTGGGCCACACATCCATTGGTGATACATTAGGGGGGGGGGAGGGGGGGAGGGGGGGAGGGGGGGCGGTTAGCAGAGGAAGTGGGCCACACTAGCACTGATGAGGATGAGGAGGATGAGAGGGGTGTATGACCAAGTGAAATGGGCCACACATATATTGATAATGATGATGGGGGTGGTTGTATTGATGATGATGATGATGATGATGATGATGATGATAGGGGTGTGTGACTAAGAGTAGTGAGGCACACTTATATTGATGATGATGATTTTACTAAGGGAGGGGGGGGAACCAAGGGAAATGGGCCATACATATAATGATGATGAAAACTATTTGCAGTCATGATGATGATGATGATGACAGGGGTGTGTGACCAAGTAAAGTGAGCCACACTTGCATTGATGATGATATTAGTCAGATTACTCGGGGGGGGGGGGGGGGGGGGGGGTTCAAGCGAAATGGGTTATACATACACTGATGATGATGATGGGGATGTTTGCATGATGATGCTGATGATACCGGCGATGATGATTAAAGGGATGTGTGACCAATAAAAGTGGGTCACACTGCTATTTATGACGATGATGAGGGTGGTTGTATTGATGATGGTGATGATAATGATGAGAGGGGTGTGTGAAAGAGTGAATTGAGCCCCATTGGCATTGATGATGATGATGATGATGATAATGACAGGGGGGTGTGACCAGGTGAAGTGAGCCATACCTGCATTGATGATAATTGTATTATTGGGGGGCGGGGGGGAACCAAGGGAAATGGGCCACACATACACTGATGATGAGGAGGAGGAGGATGTTTGCATTGATTATGATAACGATGATGATGATGATGATGATGACGATGATGATGATGATAGGGGTGTGTGACCAAGAGAAGTGAGCCACACTTGCATTAACAGTGATGATGGTGATTATGACCAAGTGAAGTGAGCCGCACTAGTATTGATGATGATGACCATATTACTGGGTGTGGGAGGGGGGGAGGAGGGTTTTGGGGGTTGGTGATCAAGGGAAGTGGGCCATACATGCTTTAATGATGATGATGATGAAGATGGGGATGTTTGCGTTGATGATGATAATGATGATGATGATGATGATAGGGATGTGTAACCAATAGAAGTGGGCCACACTTGCACCGATAGTGATGATGATGATGATGAAATCATGATGATGATAATGAATGGAATATATGACCTAGTGAAGTGGGCCACACATCCATTGATAATTATGACAATTATAATGGTGATGATGATGATGATGATGATGATGATAGGGCTAGGGGTGTGTGACCAAGAGAAGTGGGCCACACATACATTGATAATGATGATGAGGGTGGTTGTATTGATGATTATGATGAGGATGAGGATGATTTTACTGGGGGATGGGGGTTGACCTAGGGAAATGGGCCATACATGCATTGATGATGATGATGATGATGATGATGATGATGATGGGGATATTTGCAATCATGATGATGATGATGATAGGGATGTGTGAACATTGGAAGTGAGCCACAATAGCATGATACTGATATTGATGATGACAGGGGTGTGTAACCAGAGGAAGTGGGCCACACTGACATTGATGAGGATGGTGATGATGATGGTGATGGTGATGATGATGACAGGGGCGTGTGATCAATGTAAATGGGCCACATTTGCATAGATGAGGATGGGGATGATGATGATAGGGGTGTGTGACTAAGTGAAGTGAGCCAAACTTGCATTTATATTACTGGGCGGGGAGTGTCAAGGGAAATTGGCCATACATACATTGATAATGATGATGATAGGGATGTGTGACCAATAGAAGTGGGCCACACTTGCATTGATAGTGATGATGATGATGGGGGTAGTTGCATTGATGATTGTAATGATGATGATGATGATGATGATGATGATGATGATGATGGAGGTGGTTGCATTGATAATGATGTGATAGCGATGGTTGCACTGATGATGATGATGATGATGATTGGGGGGGGGGGGGGGGGTACATTGATGATAATGATTATGATGACAGGGGTGTGTGACCAAGTGAAGTGGGCAACACTAGCATTGATGAAGATGGTGATGGTGATGGTGATGATGATGATGATGATGATGAGAGGGATGTGTGACCAAGTGAAGTGGGCCACACTTGCATTGATGATGTTGACCAAGATATTACTGGGCATGGGGGTTGGATTTGGGGATCAAGGGAAGTGGGTTTTACATGGATTGATGATGATGATGATGATGATAGGGATGTTTGCACGGATGATGATGATGATAGGGATGTTTGCACTGATGATGATGATAGGGATGTATGTGTTGATGATGATGATGATAATGATGATGATAGGGATGTTTGCTCTGATGATGATGATGATGATGATGATGATGATGATAGGGATTTGCAACCAATAGAAATGGGCCACACTTGCACTGACAGTGGTGATGAATGACAGGAATGTGTGACCAAGTGAAGTGGGCCACACATTCCTTGATGATGATGATGATGACGAGAATGAGTGACTAAGTGAAGTGGGCCACACATCCTTTGATGATGATGATGACAATGATGATGACAATGATGACAGGAATGTGTAACCAAGCGAAGTGGGCCACACATCCTTTGATGATGAAGATGATATGGACAGGGGGGGGGGGGGGGGCGGACCAAGGAAAGCTGGCCACACTTGCATTGATGATGATGATGAGAGTGGTTGCATTGATGATGATGATGATAATGATGATGATGATGATAATGATGATGATGATGATGGGAGTGGTTGCATTGATGATGATGATGATGATGATGATGATGATGATGAAGGGGGTTTGTGACCTAGTCAGGTGGGCCACACTAGCATTGATGATGATGATGATGACAGGAATGTGTGATCAAGTGAAATGGGCCACACATCTATTGATAATGATGACAATCACGATGATAGGGGTATGTGACCAAGAGAAGTGGGCAACATTAGCATTGATGATGATGATGATGAGAGGGGTGTATGACCAAGTGAAATGGGCCACACATACATTGATGATGATGATGATGATGATGGGGGTGGTTGTATTGATGATGATGATGATGATGATGATGATAGGGGTATGTGACCAAGAGAAGTGAGCCACACTTGCATTGATGATGATGATGATGATGATGATGACGATGATATTTGCATTCATGATAATAGGGATGTGTGACCATTAGAAATGGGCCACACTAGCAATGATACTGATAATGATGATGACAGAGGTGTGTGACCAAAGGAAGTGGGCTTCACTGACATTGATAAGGATGGTGATGATGAGGAGGAGGATGGTGACGATGATGATGATGATGACAGGGATGTGTAACCAATAGAAGTTGGACACACTTGCATTGATGATACTGGGGTGGGGGTGGGGGTCAAGGGAAATGGGTCATACATGCATTGATGATGATGATGTGACGATGATTATAGGGAGATGTGACCATTAGAAGTGGGCCACACTTGCACTGATAGTGATGATGATGATGATGATGACAGGGTTGTGTAAGCAAATGATGAAGGCCATACATGTGTTTATGAAAATGATGATGACAGAAGTGTTTGTGTTGATGATGATGACGATGATGATGATGATGATGATAGCGGTATGTGATCAAGTGAAGTGGGCCACACTAGCATTGATGAGGATGATGGGGGTGGTTGCATTGATGATTATGATGATAATGATAGGGGTGGTAGTAACATTGATGACGATGATTATGATGATAAGTGGCCAAGTGAAGTGGGCCACGTATGCATTCATGATGACGACCAAGCTATTACTGGACGGGCAATGGGAATGTGGGGGAGGGGGGTGGGGTGTTGGTGATCAAGGGAAGTGGGCCATATATCTATTGAAGATAATGATGGGGGTGGTTCCAATTGTGGTGGTGATGATGATGACAGGGGTGTGTGATAAAATGAAGTGAGCCACACTTGCATTGATGATGATATTACCAGGGGAGTTAACTCTTTTTATGAAAAGTTATATTCTAATAGAAATGTAGACGATTGCTCAATTATTGACTTGGTAGAGGAGCTACCCAAATTAAGGAGGAGGAAAGAACATCCTTGGAAGAAAAAGTAACTTTAGACGGAGTGGGCATTGCTTTAAAGCAGATGAGTAACAACAAAACCCCGGGAGTGATGGTTTTACGGCTGAGTTTTTAAAATTCTTCTGGTTACAACTTGGTCCATTTATGGTACGTTCACTTAAGGTTTTGATAAGAGGGAGTTATCATTAACACAAAAGGAAGGTGTTATTATATGCATACCTAAGCCCGATAACCCAAAAGACCTATTGAAAAACTGGAGACCTATTTCACTTTTGAACGTTGTGTAAAAATTGGCTCTACATGTTTAGCAAATAGATTAAAGCAAGTCCAATCTAATCCAATGATGTTGCTTATAGCCCCGCCGACCACATAGGCCATATCAGGGCCATCACCTCGTCACTTTTAAAACTTGTATTAAAAGTGTGCGACTATGTACAGTTTAAAATGAGGTATAAAACCAACTCAACTGCCCTTGCTGTATCGACGCCCCGGTCGACCATAAGGGTCAGCTCAGGACGGCCCCCGCGTCGTGGGACTAAAGCAAGTACTCCCATCTATTATTATTAATGGTCAGACTGGTTTTATAGCAAACAGGTATTTGGGAGACAATATTCGTCTTATATATGACTTAATTGATTATCTACTTGTGTCAAAGAAACCAGGTTTACTTTTATGCCTGGATTTTGAGAAAGCGTTTGACACTGTGGATTTAGACTTTTTGTTTAGGGTACTACATGCCCTTGGCTTTGGCCCAAGCTTCTGCCAGTGGGTTCGCACTTTCTATACTCAGATAAAGTCGTCTGTCTCAGTAAGTGGTGGTTTGGCTAGCTGGTTCCCGATTGAGAGAGGATGTCGTCAGGGTGACCCCATATCTCCTTATCTTTTTGTTATCTGTGTAGAAATTCTAGCTAATATGATAAGACAGAATAAGAATGTTAAATGAATTAAGATAAACAACACAGAAAATAAGGTATCACAATACGCAGTCTAATCCAATCCAATGATGTTGCTTAGAGCCCCGCCGACCGCACAGGCCATATCAGGGCTGCCACCTCGTCACATTTTAAAACGCGTATTAAAAGTGTGCAACTATGTACAGTTTAAAACGGGATATAAAACCAGCTCGACTGTCCTTGCTTGTATCGATGTCCTGGTCGATATTACAATACGCAGACGATACAAATATATTGCTAGAAGGGGATAAAAAGTTATGTGGTGTTATTGAAAAGTTTGGTAAAGTGTCTGGACTAAAGTTAAACGCTGAGAAAATAAATGCCATACGGCTAGGAAGTAAACAGAATTCGCCAGTTAAATTTATGCCACATCTCAGTGTTCAGTGGAACCCTTCAAAATTTAAGAAACAATCTGGAGAAGTGTGAGATAATGAACATGGAGGAAAAGTTTTCAGAAATTAGGGCATTATATAGGACTTGGCTAAAAAGACAAATAACTCAGCTTGGCAGAGTAGCAGTACTAAAATCACTTGTTTTATCAAAAATAATTCATTTATGGATTTTGTTGCAAACCCACCAGATCAGTTAATTAATGAACTTCAAAAATTTGTTTTCAAGTTTGTATGGGGTAAGAAAAAAGATAGAATCAATAGAAAAACGTCAGTAAGAAGCATAAAACATGGTGGGATTGGAATACCAAATGTATGACAACATATTAACACGCTGAAATTAACCTTGATCCGTAAAGTGAGTTGCAGTGATCCAATCCAATTATGTTGCTTATAGCCCCGCCGACCACATAGGCCATATCGGGGCTGTCACCTCGTCATATTTTAAAACTCGTATTAAAAGTGTGCGACTATGTACAGTGTAAAACGAGGTATAAAACCAACTCAACTGTCCTTGCTTGTATTGACACCAATGGCCAACCATAAGGGTCAGCCCAGGATAGCCACCCCATAGTTGTAGTGATCACAGCTGAAAACAGATACTGTGCTCACTTTATCCTAAAGCTGAAATTATTGACAAATTGGGGTCCGATTTACCAGGCAGCAGCAGATTAAACAAATTTTGGAAAGATGTATTTAAAGCATACAGGGAATTAGGCAGTGCTGTTAAAGTGGAAACCACAGAAGAGCTGTGTTCTGAGCCTTTGTTTTGTAAATTTGAAAATTGGTAGTACAACTTTCTATAACAAAAACTGGATTGACAAGAATATTTCATGTGTTAGACATCTACTTGATGATGATGGAAATTTGCGTAGTTTTCAATGTTTTGTTACAAAGTATGGAACTATATCAGATTTTGTTACATATAATGGCTGTGTTTGCGCACTAAAAAATATTTGAGGGAACTGGGATTAGAAATTATGTGCTCTGATGAAAATGAAAGGAACAAATTAATGACAGTAATCTGCTCTGTGCCAAGGGGAGCGATGCTGTACTATGAGTTACTGACTAAAAACACTACTGACCCAGCTTATAGCATGAAGTGGAATGAAAGATTGCATCAAAATGTTGTATGGGCACAAGTATTTAGAAAAATTAGACAAATTCAAGACTTAAGAGGTTTCAGATAAGAATTGTACACAGAATAATAGCAACAAATGTCATTTTACAAAGCATGGGCATTGAAGAATCAAATAATTGTTCCTTTTGTTGTACGGAAAAAGAAAGTATTGAACATATTTTCTGGTACTGTCCTATTGTAAACAAATTCTGGAAAGAATTCCAAAATAATATTAATGAGAAATGTAACACTGTGAATCTGCTGCTCAACGAGAGCATTGTTCTTTTTGGGTGCAGTAGCAACTTTAAATCCGACAAGATTTTTGATGTAATACTTCTGCTCGCCAAATTTCACATATATAAATGTAGATGCTAAAAGAATTGGCCTTTGTTTGAAATAATTTCGCGACAACTAAAATCAGATATGAGGTTGAAAAATGTGTTGCATCTATGGAAATGTCTTTTTTTAGTTTCGCTGCACAACAGTGTACATATCTACCTCTGTTAGATTAGAGCAAACTGTATTACTGCTGGACGAGTCAGTCTGAAAGGTAAAATCTGTTTATTCAGCTGAGCAGTTTAATTGCGATGGTGTGTGCGTGGTTTGTTTGTTCGTTTTGGTTTGTTTTAGCTTTATTTGGTTGGTTGGTTTGTTTTTTGTTTGTTTGTTTTTTGTTATTGCTGGTTTTGTCTTTAAACAATGTTCTGTCGGTTGTGTATTTGGAAGTTAGGTATATGAAAGCATATGTATGCTTCAATATGTCTATATGCTTTGGTATTTACGTTTGTATGCATGCATGTACATGGGTGTATATGTATATATGACCACTTCAGTTCATACATTATCTAAAACATATGCTAGTAGGTTGTGTATCAGTTTGTAATCTTAACCTTTTAAATCTTTTTTCTTTATAAACTTCGATATGAATCATTTGTGGATTGATGCTTACATTATACTGGTCTGTGTACATTATTTGAAAATTAAAAAAAAAAAATTTTTTGTAAAGATATTACAGGGGGGAGGGGGTTTCAAGGGATATGGGCCATACATGCATTGATAATGATGATGGGTATGTTTGCACTGATGATGACGATGATGATGACTTTGGATGTGACTAATCAAAGTGGGCCACACTTGCATTGATAGTTATGATGATGATGATGATGATGATGATGATGATTAGGATAACAAGGGAAATGGGTCATACATGCATTGATGATAATGATGATGACATGGGGTTTTGTGTTGATGATGATGTATGTGACCAAGAGAAGTGGGCCATACTTTCATTAATGAGGATAATGATGATGATGACAGCGGTATGAGACCAAGTGAAGTAGGCCACACTGGTATTTACGATGATGATGATGGGGATCATTGCACTGATGATGATGATGATGATGATGATGATGATGATGAGAGGGGTGTGTGACATAGTAAAGTGAGCCACGTTGGCATTGATGGGGATAGTGATGACGATGATAATGATGAGGAGTGTGTAACCAAATGAAGTGAGCCACACCTGCATTGATGATGATGATATTACTGGGGGGGGGGGGGGGGGGGGGGGGGAATAACCAAGGGAAATTGGCCATACATACACTGAATGATAGCAGCCGCTGTAGCCTAGTGGTTAGGGCGTTGGACTCGTAATCTAAAGGTTGCGGGTTCGATCCCAGCTTTCGGCTATGGCGTTGTGCCCTTGGAAAAGGCACTTTACGGCTATTTTCTCACCCCACCCAGGTGTAAAAGGGGTACCAACCTTGTGTTGGGGGTTAACCCTGCGATAGACTGGCGTCCTATCCAGGGGGGAGTCTATGACTCTCAGTCGCTTAACGCCACAGAAACCGGGATAAGCACCGGCCTGATGAGCCCTAGGCTCGGGACAGACTTTAACTTAACACTGAATGATGAGGATGTTTGCATTGATGATGATGATGATGAAGATGAAGATGATGAAAATTATAGGGATGTGTGACCAATAAAAGTGGGACACACTTGCATTAATAGTGATGATGATGATGACAGGGTTGTGTAACCAAATGATGTGGGCCATGTGCAATGATGATGACATAAGTGTTTGTGATGATGATGATGATGATGATAGCAGTATGTGACCAAGTGAAGTGGACCACATTAGTATTGATGATGATAGGGGTGGTTGCATTGATGATGATGATGATGATGATGATGATGGTAGGGGTGGTTGCATAGATGATGATGATAATGATGATGATGATAGGGGTGGTTGCATAGATGATAATGATGATGATAGGGGTTGTTTCATTGATGATGATGAAGGAGGGGGGGGGGGGGGGTTGCATAGATGATGATGATTATGATGATAGGGGTGTGTGACCGAGAGAAGTGGGCCACACTTGCATTGATGATGTTGACCAAGACATTACTGGGTATGGGGGGGTTGGGGATCAAGGGAAGTGGGATTATACATGGATTGATAACGACAATGATGATGATGATGATGATGATGATGATAGGGGTGTATGACCAAGTAAAATGGGCCACTCATACATTGAAAATGATGATGGGGGTGGTTGTATTGATGATGATGATGATGATGATGAAATGTAACTAAGAGAAGTGAGCCACACTTGCATTGATGATGATTTTACTTAGGGAAGGGGGGGGGGGGGGGGGGGACCAAGGCAAATGGGTAATACATGTATTGATGATGATGGTGATGATGATGATGATGATGATGATGATAGGGATGTGTAACCAAAGGAAGTGGGCCACACTGACATCGATGATGATTGATGATGATGATGATTAAAGGGGTGTGTGATCAATGTAAATGAGCTACATTTGCATTGATGATGATGATGGTGATGATGATAGGGGTGTGTGACCAAGGGAAGGGGACAATACTTGATTTGATGATGATGATGATAATAATGATAGGGGTGTGCAACTAAGTGAAGTGAGCCACACTTGCATTGATATTACTGGGGTGGGGAAGGGGGAGAGGGCGTCAAGGGAAATGGGCCACACATGCATTGATGATGATGACTATAAGGATGATGATGATGATAATAATAATGATGATTATAGGGATGTGCGACCATTAGAAGTTGGCCACACTTGCATTGATATGATGATGATGATGATGATGATGATGATGACAGGGGTGTGTAACCAAATGATGTAGACCATATGTGCATTGATGTTAATGATGATGAGGGAATTGTGTTGATGACGACGATAATGATGATGATGATGATGACGATGATGATGATGGTAATAATGATAACGGTATGTGACCAAGTGAAATGGGCCACATTAGTATTGATGATGATGATGATGATGATGATGATGGGGTGGTTGCACTGATGATGATGATGATGATGATGACAGGGGTGTGTGATCAAGTGAAGTGGGCCACACCTGCATTGATGATGATATTGGGGGGGGGGGGGGACCATGGGAAATGGGACATACATGTATTGGTGATGAGGTTTTCATAGATGATGATGATGATGATGATGATAGGGATGAGTGACCAATAGAAGTGGGCCATACTTTCACTAATAGTGATGATGATGATGATGATGATGATGATGACAGGGGGTGTGTGACCAAGCGATGTGGGCCACGCTAGTATTGATGATGTTGACTATGGTATTACTGGGCATGGGAAGGGGGGATGGAGAGGAGGGAGGAATTTGGGGGTTGGTGATCAAGGGAAGTGGGCCATACATGGATTAATCATGATGGTGATGATGATAGAGGCATGTGACCAAGAGAAGTGGGCCACATATGCAATGATGATGATGATGGGGGTGGCTGCATTGATGATGATGATGATGATGATGACGATGATGATGATGGTATGTGACCAAGTGAAGTGGGCCACACATGCATTCATGACCACCAAGATATTACTGGCTGTGCAAGGAACGGGGGTTATCACTGATGATGATGATGACGATGATGATGATGATGATGATGATGATGATAGGGGTATGCGACCAAGAGAAGTGAGCCACACTTGCATTAATGATGATGAGGAGGATGATTTTACTTTTGGGGGGAGAGGGGTGGCTGACCAAAGGAAATGGGCCATACTTGCATTGATGATGATGATGGTGATGGGCCATACTTGCATTGATGATGATGATGGTGATGGGCCATACTTGCATTGATGATGATGGTGATGGGCCATACTTGCATTGATGGTGATGGTGATGGGCCATACTTGCATTGATGATAATATCAAACAAAAAAAAGGGGTGTGAGGGGGGTGACCAAGGGAAGTGGGCCATTCATGCATTCATGGGGAAGCTGGTTTCAAAATCTTCAGTTGTGCCCCACGGTCCACGGGACTATGGGACAGGTGAAGGTGGAAGGTGAAGTACACACCAGCAGCTATAATTACTTCTAGACTCCCGGTTCAGGACTAAGAGGGTTAAAGGTATATGATGAAGGGAAGTAGGCCACACTTACATTGCTGCTGATGATGATGATAATGATGATGATGGTGATGATGGTGGTGATGGTGATGATGATGATGTCAGGGGTATTTGACTAAGTGAGTGGGCCAGATGTGTGTTGTTAATGATGATGATAGGGGGACTGACCAAGGGAAGGGGACAATACTTGATTTGATGATGATGATGATAATAGGGGTGTGTGACCAAGGGAAGGGGACAATACTTGATTTGATGATGATGATGGTGATGATGATGATGGTGATGATGATAGGGGTGTGTGATCATGGGAAGGGGGAACACTTGCATTTATCATGATGATAATGATGATTTTCCATTGAAATCTACATCCAATGTCATATACATACAACACAAGTAAATGGTATGCACACAATACAAGTAAATGGTATACACACAATGCAAGTAAATAGTATACACACAATGCAAGTAAATGGTATAGCATAAACCTTTCACATAATTTTTTGTAAGATACATAATTATTATGTTGGTGCCAAATCTGCAATGATCTCCCAGCCAGTAAAAGATCAGTTGACAGATTTGCTACCAACACAAAACAAATGACATTTTTACCCATACCAATAGAGTTAACATCAGTGCAGCCTCCACTCTCCCAAAAGTCCCTCGGATGAAACTATAAACTGAGGCCCCATGAGTGAATGCACGCAAAACATCTTGCGCACATGTTAAATCCTGTTCCACTTTTCGCAAGCGTAGGCCATTGCATACTGGTGGGAACAGATGATGAAAATTTACAAAACTGCATACACACAGGGATTGGATGTAAAAAAAAAAAGCACAGGAGTGTTTATTCCATTATCCTTTATATAAAAGAATAAATAGATAAATAAAATGCCAACACAGGTCATTTCTATGTTCCACATTTCATCAGATTAAATAGGGAAAATCCCCTGAGAGGATGTTGAGGGCCTGTCAGTATAAATAGCATCTCCATCTTTTGGAAATTTTGTGTTACAAATTCCCTCTTTTCTATCCCTCTCTTGTTTCTGTTCTTTCTGTCACCTCCTTCCACCTTTTTGTGCCTTTTTGGTTCATTCTCCTGCCTTTTTTCCAGAAAGACTTAATATAAAGATTCTCTCACATGCCGAAGTCAGATGCATTGGGCCCAACTTGTCAATTGATTAACAGCAACACAACAAATTTCATTCATAATATGACAGACAATAAAAAGTTGCTGTATGAGCATGCGACAAAGAACAAAAAGAAGAAAAAAAGCATCAACAAAACCATGGGGTATTCCATAAGATAATATACAGTCAGATATCCAATACGAACAAAAAAGTATACAAAAAATTGAAGATCAGTAAAATGATTTGTCAGCAATGCTAACAACATTCTTGTCCATACCAAAGGTCCTAATTGGTCCTGATCTGTTTAACCTTTTTCCTGCGGGTAACCCATTCTTGGGTCCAATCCAATCCAATCCAATGATGTTGCTTAGAGCCCCGCCGACCGCATGGGCCATATCGGACTCACTCTTGTGTAACAAACCATCTACTATTAGGAGGACAGGATAGCCTAGTGGTTAGAACATTGCACTCGCAATTTGACCACCCAGGTTTGATTCCCTTTTGAGGGGATTTTTCCCTGGAGTTAACATCGGTGCTGACCCAAAAGTCCTTCAGATGAGACTATAAACCAACGCCCGTGTGCAAACGCACGCAGAACATCTTGAGCACACATTTAATCCTGTTCCACTTTTTGTAAGAGTAGGCCTTTGTGTGCTGGCAGATGACAAGATGACAGATGACAAGATTTACAAAACTACAAACACACGGGGCTAGATGTAAAAAATCATGATTGCTTATTCCATTATCCTCAATATAAAAGAATACACACACAAATAAATAAATACTAACCCATCCCTCCATGTCACCACCACTGGAAAACATAGCATACAAATGTGCACAGTGCATGTGAACTGGGAAAGGGGTTCTCTCCCTTAACATAGGGATAGTGTTATAGCCCAGTTCATCTCATTACAAAAAAAAACACACAAAAATAAACTCTATGGCACAACTATTCTACAAAATTTTCATGAGATGCACGAATTGTGTAAAAAAAAAATGGTCTTCCAACTAGCAGAACATCAGTAAACAGGTTTGCCACCAAGAAAAACTCATGACATTGCTACCCATATCAAAGACCATCAGAGGGTCACAATCAGTTTATTACATTTTTTTTTTAGAAAAGAGAAAAAAACACCCCCTCCCCTCACAAAAAGCACACACCATACCATACTATATTGTTTATAGCCCTACTCACCACAAAAGCCATATCAGGGCTGTCACCTCCTTCAGTTTCAGTGGCTCCAGTAACTTTCAACTTCTGATTCAAAACCACACCTTCTATCTAAAAGCCATACCTTATGGGACAGTGCAAGTGAAACAAACCTAAAGCATATAAACCGCCCACATAAAAGAGCTGTTAAACTAATCCGATTGAATCTTAATGCACTGACCACCAGCAACTACAAAGAACTAGATATTCTTCCACTCCAATTCCAATCCAATCCAATTATGTTGTTTATAGCCCTGCCAACCACATAGGCCATATCAGGGCTGTCACCTCGTCATATTTTAAAACTCGTATTAAAAGTGTGTGATTATGTACAGTTTAAAACGGGGTATATTCTTCCACTCAAAGACAGACTCCAGTTCAACAAGTATCTATGCATGTTTAATATATTAAACGGAAAAGCCCCAAAGAAAATTGTGGAAAATTTTGCTGTCAATAAAAACAGGTCTACCCATAGACTCTTTCTGCCCAGGCCCCATAATAATCTCTATAAATCAAGCCTTGCTTATTCAGGAAGAACATTGTGGAATAACCTACCTCCCTTTCTAAAATCAGTTCCTTCAAAACAAGTGTTTAAGAAACTTTTGAAGAAACATCTGATGGACAAACTGTAAGTCCGCGTTTATGTTCAATACTACCTCACATTTGGCTGCTTGTTGTTATTCATGCCCATGTTTTTTATTTTTATCATTTGTATGTATGACATGAGCTTATGTTGTAAAGTCTTGGGTTTGTTTGTTTTTATCTTGAGAGATTTGTTGGAAGAAAATCCTCATTTATTTTAGTTTTTCAACAAAGGTTGATATTTGTCTTTGAATGTTTTAGAAGTCAATTTTCATGATTTTTTTGTAATGGCAGGATGAAAAAAAGTTGTGTAAACTTAATCTTTTACCTCAATAAAGATCATTTTGACTTGACTTGAAAAGTATACGAGTCCAATCCAATTCAGTCATGTTGTTTATAGCCCCGCCAACCACACAGGCCATATCAAGGCTGTCACCTCGTCACATTTTAAAACTCATTAAGACCGTGCAACTATATACAGATTAAAATGGGGTATAAAACCAACTCTCTAAACCATCCATCTAAAAGCATCTGAGTCAACAGCTTTAAGTGACAAGTAACTTGTGTGACAACGCTGGTTGGGAATAATATATCCATACTGCCACTGTGTTTGTGCACGATGTCTATCTACAATCCTGGTTTACACCCCCAAACCAGAGGTACTTCTGAGGGCGTGGCACCCAGTGGGCGTGGTACTTGACATTTGTTGATCTGAGCAAGAAGTTTTCAGTCACGGTGCAGTGCAATGGCTTCACGACAGCAATTTGGCTGGAATGCTAAGCGTTTGTTGTGCTTCATTCCCCCCCGAGATATCAGCAAGCAAGCAGGCAAAGATAAAAAAGATTGTGGCAGGTGAGAGTGAAAGGGGTAGTGCAGGCAAGAGCAAGGGCACAAAACCAGACCTGGACAGTAGCTCTGGTGAGGCCAGTGAGCCGGAAAGGAAGCAGGTGGCACACACCCAATCCTGGTCAGGTTTGTGGCCTGCCGCAAGAGAAGGGCAGTGATGGACAAGAAAGAGAACCTAAAGGGGAAGCCCGGAGACGATCGAGTCTTCGTCAACAACAACCTGAACCCTTTGTGAGTCCAACTGCTGGGTTTGGTGAAGTGGTCAGACCAGGTGGAAAGAGCGTGGAAAGTCGATGGCCGCATTTTTTTGCGTAAAAAAAATTTCCACTTGGTTTACCTACCAACCAGCGTCCAAGATAAGTAATTGTGGAAACCCTGATGATTTGTTCGACAAGTTGGGGCTCGACTCTATTGACCTTAAAGCTTTGGGGCTTTCTCATTTGGAAATGGGTTTAGATGAGGGGGCCGAGAGGTAATGACAGCATGGTGCATACCATCAACCATCGTTGCTCCTATGTCCGCAGTAACCAATCCAATCCAATCATGTTGTTTATATCCCAGCTGACCACACAGGCCATATCAGGCTGTCACATCGTCAATCCAATCCAATCATATTGTTTATAGCCCAGTCGACCACACAGGCCATATCAGGGCTGTCACATCGCCAATCCAATCCAATCCAATCATGTTTATAGCCCAGCCGACCACACAGGCCATATCAGGGCTGTCACATCATCAATCCAATCCAATCCAATCATGTTTATAGCCCAGCCGACCACACAGGCCATATCAGGGCTGTCACATCATCAATCCAATCCAATCCAATCATGTTTATAGCCCAGCCGACCACACAGGCCATATCAGGGCTGTCACATCGTCAATCCAATCCAATCCAATCATGTTGTTTATAGCCCCGCTGACCACACAGGCCACATCAGGGCTGTCACATCGTCAATCCAATCCAATCCAATCATGTTGTTTATAGCCCCGCTGACCACACAGGCCACATCAGGGCTGTCACATCGTCAATCCAATCCAATCCAATCATGTTGTTTATAGCCCCGCTGACCACACAGGCCATATCAGGGCTGTCACATTGTCAAATTAAAAACTTACAATTTAAAATGTGCAACTATATACAGATTAAAACAGGGTCTGGAAAAAGGTATGAAACGCTTGATTGGATAACCTACATGCAGTAAATACCGACAAGTTATCAAAAGCTGATTATTGGGAACAGAGCTTATGGAACAATGCAAATATCAAGTATAAAGGTACAACTCTGTTTATAAAGGATTGGATCAAAGCTGGTGTAACATATGTTTCTGACTTCATGGAAGATGGCCACATAAAGAACTTTGCCTCTGTATGTGAGATTGTTGGTGTCAAACCTACTCGCATCTTTGAATATGGTGCTATTTGCACAGCATTAACTGCATGCCAAAGGATCTCAAACACCAACCAGACAACTCAGGCAGAAATAAATAACTCAAGTCTAAAATCTCTGGCAACACCTCGTCAATTTCGCCTTTTTTTGATTGAAAAAGAATTAATTCAGCCATTGGCAATTAAACTCTGGTTAAACAAGCTGGCTATCGAAATTCAGCCTAAAACATGGCTCACAGCCAGTCAAACTACTACTGAAACTAGACTGCAATTATTCCATTGGAAAATTTTACACAATATAAAAAAAAAAAAATTATATCCTATTAACATACTGCTTAACAAGTTAAGCATAGCTAATAATAAACATTGCGCATTTTGCATTGAAAAGATAGACAACATTGAACATTTTTTCTATTAGTGTAAAATGATATATCAGAATAAGAAATAATCATGATGAACATAACATATTTAATAAATTTAACATAACCATTAAGCTAACATTACAGAATGTACTATTCGGTTTTGATGGATATGAAAATAATAAGACTGTAAGCAGTTACATCAATTTACTCATTCTGATTGCTAAAATGTGTATTGGAACAGCTAGGTACAGTACTCCATTTGATATTATCATTATCTTTGACCGCGAGCTTTATTATTGAAATATAGATTAATAAAATAAAATAAAAAGAGTAGCTGACGTTGGTTGAGAACACACCTGCCGCCTGTCCTTGCAAAATTGGTAGATTCAATTCCCAACTGTGTCCCCGAGGTTGGAATGCAGCTACCTTAATGGTAGGGGGGAAATGGTTGCATTCGCAAAAAATTCACAGTTGGTAAACCTCAGAGCTCTAGACGTGGAATGAAAATTAAAGGCCAAGAACAAAAAATAATTTATAACACTGGCTCTTTATTCTTTATATTTGTATTTTTTTCTGAACCACATCCCTTTGAACCAAACCGATCTTTGTTTTCTCTTAAATAAGAATAATTCAACAACACTGGATCAACTTTTGTGATCTGAATAAAGGAGAATTTTAATTTTTAAAAAAAAAAGGGGGGGGGGTTATAAACCAACTCTACTGTCCTTGCTTGTATCCACGCCCTGGTCAACCATAAGGGTCAGCTCAGAACGGCCACTGTGTTGTGGGAAAAACCACATCGATCACGCATAAAACAACGTAAAACCAAAGCCAGATTCCTTAAAACAACCTTGTCCTTAAGAGACCGACTATACCACTTTCACTCATGTCAGACAGAAATAGCCTGATTCTCTCAAAAGTTAAAAATGGTGTCCGGTGGAACATCCCGAAAAAGGATCTAATTTAGTGTTGTCCTGAATACATACAATATTGTTTTTCCTTCTTCAATCAATGCACTATGCCGATTGGAAATGTATTGAGTTTTAGCCGGTTTGTCTGAAAATTGTTTTAATGCTATATTGGTGGGTTTGATCAGATTGTTTTGTATTAGTCATTGTGACTTGGTATGTTTAATTGATAATGTCATTTTAAAGGAGGTTTTAGTGCAAATGTTTTGTCAGATTTTGCTATCTGGTTTGTTATAATATTGATGTAACCTGAAGATAATGATGTAACCTGAAGAATTGGAGTGAGTGCTTTGCGCCTGGTGGCAGCATGGTGTGTTGCTCTGTTTTTAAAAGTGTGAATTTGTGTATTTTCTGATCATCCTGCAAGGACAATTTTTACATCATCGTGTTTGTGTTCCCCTCCACAATCTAGCAGTCAGAACAGTTTTTCTTGATGTTGTTTATTTTGTGAAGTATTTCAATTGTAAACTTTTTCATCTTTTGAATATTTTTGTTTATAAAAATGGCGACGTTAATCGTGTTTACATCACTGTGCTGACCCTGCCTACCCTGACCCGCTGCAGCGTAACAAACCGCACGTGTTTCACAAACTTCTACCACCACCACCATCCAGTTGTCACGAATCGACCCAGGTTCGAATCCTCACACCCCTTCACCACCCCACTTACACCTCTCCTGACCGCCAGGGTGAAGGACTAGCGCCCTGGACACGGAGGGAGAGGTGTGGTTTTAAGGGGACTGACGGGAGGTCCTTTACCTCCTCACCATTTTTCTTTTCCACCCTCCCCACTTTAGTTTTTTATTGTTATCCGTACCCCTGAGCGCAGGCTAGCGTGCGCATGGGGATTTTTATGTAACATGTTGATGTGTAGCCATGCTTAAAACTCCCTGAGTGGCCGCGTACGAGGCGCCCGTGCGTGGCGGAGTTTCCGCCGAAACCGGGGTGAGAGCTCACCTGAGTTCAGGTGATAGCAGGCATATATTGCCTGTCATGATGCCACCCCGGCGACACCTTGTGCTCGGTAGCCAAGGTGCAGAGACAGAACTCCTTGCCGACGCAGGAGTGGTGGTGCCGCGATCGGCACAAGACGATGATAACCACACGAGCTGTTTGAGGTATGTAGCGTGTGGCAGAAATCGAATTTATTTTATTTGGTTTAGACACACGGAAGTGTCCAACATTTTTCCGGATGCATGCAACTTATTTGTTTGAATTATTTACTCATTTCCGCCGACTGGAGTGAGTGGGTGTTGCACCGGGGTTTCGAACCCACGACTTCACCACTTTATGTTTTGGTTCCAATAGTTTCTTCTCTCGAACTCTGCCTTGGTGGGGGAAGAGAGAAGATAGGTTTTCCAAACACGCAGATTCCATTTGTTTCCTAGACTTTATTTTCAGTACTTCATTCTTTTGTTTCTTTTTATGATTCTGGGGTTTTCGGGCCGTCGCGGTGGATTGAAACTGGAGGGGACCGCAGGTTCACCGGCGTCGTCTGATTGAAGCACTACCCCAGTAATCCGTCCTGTTCCTCTGACTGTAGGGATATATATGTTGCAGTCAGAGGTTATGTCGTGTTTATTTGTATGTCTGTGTGACAGCTGATTTGAAGTGATTGACAGTCGTAAACTCATGAGGAGTTTTTGATGGAAATTGTGTTGGACTGTTAAGGTGGGGGAAGGCAAGGGATAGAGGGAGGGGTTGACACTCATTGTGACTAAATATTAATTCCTGCCACAGCTTCTTTGTGTGTGGGCAGGCGGCAGCAGGGGCCGTTTGTGTTTTGGGCAGACAGGACTGAATGTCGGGTGGGACAGACCTCGGGTCTGGACAGCGTGTCGGGCAGAACACCGCACCCAGCGTCCCAGCAGACCTCTCCGGGCCATCTTAGCAGAGAGAATGACGAGTGGAACAGGGACTTTTCACAGCATGCTGCGAGCCTGAGCTGGACTCTGACGTCCAACGCGTCCAGCGTCTCAACGTCAGCACTGTGACATTTTGAGAAGTTTAGTGTCCCCCCACGTTTCCTCCACGTTTCCCGTCCTGATGCCTTTTCCCCCACTGTGAACTGACTGTGAGAGTGTGTGTGAGAATTATTTTCATTTATTTCTTTTTCTTGTTTATATATATATTTGTGTAGGGGGTTAGGGGGGTTAGGAAGGGCGGAGGGGGGAAAAGGGGCATGTTAGCTTAGAATTGTTTAAGTGTGTATGAAAGTGAAATAAAGCGTCTTGTTTGTAAATGTTTATTTTTGCCTTTTGAGTTGTGTTTTGGGAGATTGCTGTGACTGCCACCCCTTTTCCGGACGAATTTTAAACGAGCTAGTTGCAGCAGAAAATCTAACCTCGTCCTTTTTGGACGCTGGGGATTTTGTGTTGTGACACCAGTTTTCCTCACTCCACCTTGCGCAATGATATTCACCAACGCAGAATCTAGAGTATCCTTCTTACGTCAAATAGGCCGCAAACAAAATAGACTTGATGCAGATATCACACAACATATTTTAAACCTGGGCATCCATCTCCGAAAAACCAGAAGAGGAACACGTGCAGGCATACGTCATCGCCTGCAGTGCACTCCGCCTGCACGTGTCTCCCCCCTCACCTCTGACGTCACTCCCGAAACAACCGTAACCACCAACCACACTGCCTCAACTCCCTGTGATATACTTCCCTCGGCTGCTGATTTCTGTGACTCTGACAATGTTTTCACTGATTGTAATGTGTCTCTTGCTGTATGTGACTCTGGCAATGATTTCCCTGCTCGTAACATGTTTCATGCTGCGTGTATAGATTCAAATCCCCAACCTGACCCACTTCCTTTACCACCCTCCACACCTGACTCACCATCCAAACTCTTGTCTGTTCTTCCACTGTCGACTTCACCACCATCGCTTTCATCCTTGTCCTCTGATAGTCTTCCCAACTCACCACT
Organism: Stramonita haemastoma; assembly: GCA_030674155.1. Lineage (NCBI taxonomy): Eukaryota > Metazoa > Mollusca > Gastropoda > Neogastropoda > Muricidae > Stramonita > Stramonita haemastoma. The sequence goes on from CM060320.1 coordinate 7,500,039, forward strand.
TTCAACTTCAACCTCTCCGCCTCCTTCAAATCTTCTTAACATTTGTCTGAACAATGTACAATCTGTCTGCCCAGTTGGTAAGGCCGATCTTTTTGATTTTATCTCTGAACAGAACATAGACTTAGCTTTTCTCACTGAAACATGGTTAAAATCACAAGGCAACGAACCAAAAATAAAACAGCTGACACCACCTGGCTATAAAACTCGGTTCTTTCCCTAGACTCTCCCATGGAGGTGGCATTGCCATCACCTACAAAGACACTCTGCACCCAGCTCTTTCTTTCTGTCACTCTCTCCCTTTCTCACCTGCATCCTTTGAAGTCTGTGAACTCAACCTCAGCTTACCCGGCCACTCTATCACTTTCTGCTGTCTGTACCGTCCACCTCCTAGTTGCAAAAACAATCTGACATCTTCCCTTTTTCATCAAGAATTTCAGTCACTCCTGGATCATTACAGCCTCTCTCCCAAGAAACTTATCATTCTTGGCGACTTCAATTTCCACTTCGACAACCAGTCTTGTCCAGATGTCAAGCGTCTTTCTCTTTCTCTGTCTAACCACTCTCTTTCCCAGCTGGTCAACGAGCCAACACACAGGTCAGGTCACATCTTAGACTGGCTCATTACTGATCTTTCACTTAATCTCGTCACATCTGTGTCTGTCACCAACGAACTGCTTTCCGATCATTCTGCCATTCTCTTCTCTCTCAACATCACTAGGCCTATCAAAAAAAAAAGTGCGTCACCCGTTGCAATCTCAAGGCAATTGATATTCAAACCTTCTCTTCTCAAGCTGCCCAACGCCTATCTAAACCCCCTGAACATACTGACCCTTCTGAACATTACAACACCATTTTAAGCCAACTGCTCGATGAGCACACACCTCCCACCAATGTTGTTCTGCCTGATAGGCCCTGCGCCCCATGGTATACTCATGACATACTGGTTGCAAAGCGCAAACGCCAACAACTTGAGCGAAAATGGCGAAAAACAAAAACCAAAATAAACAAACAGCTCTTTCACAAACAAATCAACAAAGTCAAAACCTTAATCCACTCAGCGAAGACCAACTATTATACTGCTCAAGTTCTCGATGCCACGTCCATGAAATCTCTGTTCTCCCTCACCTCAACTCTCCTCGGATCTGCAAAGGCTAGCCCTCTGCCTACTGTCCACAGCCACTCTGAACTTCCTGCTATATTCTCTTCATTCTTCTCTGACAAAGTCCGCAACATCCGCTCCAAACTGGATCAGACTTCTTTCCAACCTGCCCTCCTGATCCCCAATTCACTGGCACTCCTCTCCTTGTCTTTCACCCAACAAGCAAGAAAGAAATCAAGAACATTCTGAAAGAAACGACAATAAAATCATGCAATCTCGATCCTGTACCTGCTTCTCTTTTCTCTCAGTGCATTCCACAGCTTATACCTACTATCACAAAAATAGTAAACTCATCTCTTCTTTCAGGAAATTTCCCATCAGCTCTGAAAACTGCGATAGTCACACCTCTTCTCAAAAAGCACGACCTCGATCCTAACATCCTGAAGAACTATAGACCTGTTTCTAATCTGCCTTTTATCTCTAAAGTCCTTGAAAAAGTTGTTCTGAAACAACTCAATAGCCATCTTCTTTCCAATAATCTCTTTCCCCCTTTCCAGTCAGCCTATCGCGTCAACCACAGCACTGAAACCACCCTGGTTCATACTCTAAACATGCTTCTCCATGCTTCTGACTCAGGGAAAATCTCCCTTCTTACTCTTCTCGACTTATCTGCTGCCTTTGACACTATAGACCATTCAATTCTTCTCTCCTGTCTCCAAAACATGTTCGGTATTAAAGGCACAGCCCTCACCTGGTTTACTTCGTACCTTACAGACTGAGTCCATACAGTTGCAGTAAACAAGATTCAATCAGCGCCTGCCAAACTGGAATGTGGTGTCCTTCAGGGATCAGTTCTGGGCCCTCTTCTTTTTACCCTCTACACTGCTCCACTGTCACATATAGACCGTTATCATATCAATTATCACTTTTATGCTGATGACTCTCAGATTCAAGGCAGTGATACACCTGACAATCTGCCATCTCTCTTGACAAATATGACCAACTGCCTTCAAGATATCTAACACTGGATGATACAAAACAAGTTACAACTAAATGCAGATAAAACCAAAGCCATGCTTGTAGGCACCAAACACAAACTCTCCTCCATCTCAACAACTTCAATAGAATTTGGTAATACGTCAGTTCCGCTATCCACTTCTGTGAAGTATCTAGGGGTCGTTGTCAACAACGCACTCTCCATGCAAAAATTCATTACCCAGACCTGTCAGTCATGCTACTATCAATTACAGCGCATTAGTGCAATTCGAAAGTACCTGTCCACTGATGCAACATCCAAACTTGTCACTTCTCTTATTCTTTCACGTCTGGACTATTGCAATTCTCTTTTAGCTGGTCTGCCAGCATCATCTATCCACTCCCTCCAATGTATACAAAACTCTGCAGCTCATCTGGTCCTCAGAAAGAAAAAGTCTGAGCACATTACCCCTCTCTTGCAATCTCTCAACTGGCTGCCTGTACCACAGAGAGTAATCTACAAGATCAATACCCTCTGTTACAAATGTCTCCAGAATACTGCACCCTCCTACCTCTGTGAATGTCTTCACTTGTACACACCTTCTTGCTCCCTCCGCTCAGCCGCAGATACTTTGTCCTTAAAAATACCCAGATTCAACCTATCTACCGTTGGCCACCACTCTTTCTCTGTTTCTGGTCCTTCGATCTGGAATGACCTCCCTCTCTCCATCCGGCAATAGCTTACATATGACACTTTTAAATCCAACCTCAAGACACTTATTTCAAACCTAAGATTTTCGCCTTCTGTTTCCATCTCTTGTCTGACCCCGCCTTCGACATCTACCTGCCCAAAGTGTATAGCCTTTGTGGATGTGTGTGTGTGTGGGGGGGGGGGGGGGGGCGGGCGCGTGTGTGTGTGTGCATGGGTGTGCGCTTGCGTGTGTGAGTACGTTCGAATTTGCTAGGACCATAGATTGTTATTGATTGCTTGTGTGATGTATAGGTCAAATGCAAGCGCTTTGATTTGTTTTTACAAGATATAGCGCTATATAAGTTCCATGTATTATTTTATTATTATTAAGATGCTCTCTGTCTCCATCTCTCTCTCTCCATTTCTTCCTATTTTCTGTCAAAATAAGGGCAGTTTTGTTCTCTTTCTCTAAGGAAAGCTACAGTTTTCAAAATTGTGTTGGATTTTTTTTTGGGGGGGGGGGGGGATGGGGGGGGGGGGGGGGAAGGGTGAGTTTGGTGGTGGTGTTTTTTTTTAATTCAGAACTGTGCTGGATTTGGGGGGTATCTGGTGTTTTATTCCATTTTAAGGCGTTATGTTTGGATTTTATGAGGCATTTTCTTTTAATAATGTTGGGGGGGTTGTTTGTGTCTCGTTTATTAATTTTTCTTTGGTTTTCAATCATAGTATTGTGTTGAACGAAGAAAGAGTTTGTGTAAATATTTTTTATATAGACATTTTTTTTTTTGTTCAGCTCGTTTGATTTACTTTGATATTGAGATGTGTTTCGCCTAAAATTAATTTTAGAGACATCGATTTTATGGTTCTTTGCCTTCCTTCTTTTTTTTTTTCATTCACAATTATGTTTACACCTTTTTGGACTTTTCATATTCATTTTCCTGAACACAATTTGAAAAATATAGTTTGGGCGTTACATCGTAATATTCCTCACTAGTATACTATGCCTTTATAAATGTACTGAGTTAGATTTATACCTGGTTTGTATAACTTTTAATTGTTGTTTTGATCCGGGGGGGGGGGGGGGGTATTAGGCTTTTTGCCACATTGTGAGTCGATAGGTTTCATCAAAAATGATATTTTAAAGAAGTGTTACTGTGGGTGTTTTGTAATATAACTTGTTTTTTGGTTTGTTGATAATGATATAAACTGAAACACCCTCCCACCCCCCCCCCCCCCCCCCCCCCCCCCCCCCCTCCCCCCATCCCCCCCCTCTCTCTTCCCCTCTATGTTATTTTTTGTCTTTATGTATACTCGGTAAGTTGGAATGTATGAGATGGTGTTTTGCCTATAACTTTTATGGCAGACACTGACTTGATATGTTTCATGGATAATATTTCAAAGAAGGGTTCCAATCCAATCATGATGTTTTATAGCCCTGCCGACCACACAGGCCATATCAGGGCTGTCACCTTATCAAATTTAAAACTCAGATTTAAACTGTGCAACTATGTACAGATTAAAACGGGGTATGAAACCAACTCCACTGTCCTTCCTTGTCCCAACGCCCTTGTCAACCATAAGGGTCAGCCCAGTGCAGGCACCACGTTTTCGGAGAAACCACATCGACCACACATAATTCAAAACTGGGATGATTCAAAACAAGTTACAGCTGAATGCCAATAAAACTGAGGCCATGCTTGTAGGGACCAAACAGAAACTCTCCTCCATCACAATAACTTCTATAGAGTTTGGTGGTACCTCAGTCCGCCTCTGTGAAATATGTAGGTGTTGTTATTGACAACACACGTTCAATGCAAAATTTCATCACCCAGACCTGTCAGACCTGCAACTATCAGTTACGGCGTATTAGTGCAGTTTGCAAGTATCTGTCTACTGACTCAACATCCAAGCTTGTAATATCTCTCAGTCTTTCTCAACTGGACTACTGTAATTCACTGTTGGCTGGTCTACCAGCATCATCTATCCATTCCTTCCAATGTATTCAAAACTCTGCAGCTCGACTTATCCTAGGAAAGAAGAAATCCAAACACATAACTCCTCTCTTGCAATCTTTTCACCGATTACCGGTCGCACAAAGAATAAAGTACAAGATCAATACCCTCTGTTACAAATGTCTACACAAGACTGCACCTTCCTGTCTCTGAGACTGTCTTCAACAATACACTCCCTCTCGATCCCTCTGTTCTGCTGCAGATACCATGTGCTTACAAATACCAAGGCTCAAACAGTCCAGTGTCGGCGGTCATTCTTTCAGTATTTCTGGTCCATCTATCTGGAATGACCTCCATCTCTCCCTTTGTCAAAATCCTTCATTAGACATGTTCACATGTAACCTAAAGACACTCTTATTTCTTACCTAGGATCTTCTTCCATCATAGCACCTCACATCTGTTCCTACTTTCAATCAGTCTCCATTTCACGCGCGCATGTGCGTGTGTGTGTGCGTGTGTGTGTGCGTGTGCGTGTGCGTGTGCGTGTGTGTGTGTGTCTGCGGACATGTCTCTTTGTGTGCCTGTGCCTCTGTGTGTGTGTGTGTGTGTGTGTGTGTGTGTGTGTGTGTGTGTGTGTGTGTGTGTGTGTGCATGCGTGTGCATGTGTGTGTGTGTGCGCGTGTGTGTATGTGTATGCATGCATGCGTGACATGTGTACATGTAATTTGTTAACTTTATTTGCGAATGGCTGCATTGCGTGACTAATTTGAATGCAAGTTCTTTGATTTGTGTGCTTTACAAGATTCAGCACTATATAAACCCATTACTATTATTATTACACGAGATAAAACCAAAACTAGCTTCCTTAAAACATTGTTCTTAGAGACCAACTATATCACTTTCACTCATATCATACGGAAAAAGCCAGATTCTCTCAAGAAGTTAAATATGATGTATGGTGGAACATCATGAAAAAGGATCTTTAGGGAGTTTGCAGTAAAATGCTTGTGCCTAATATCCTGGACATATCAACACGACACTCCAGGAGCAGATGCTTGATGGTTACCTGCACATTTCAAGTCACACATCATGGGGTTCCCTCGCCTTTCAGCAAATCCAATCCAATCCAATGATGTTGCTTAGAGCCCCGTCAACCGCACAAGCCATATCGGGGCTGTCACCTCATCATACTTTAAAACTCGTATTAAAACTGTGCGACTATATACAGATTAAAACGGGGTATAAAACCAACTCAACTGTCCTTGCTTGTATCGACACCCTGGTCAACCATAAGGGTCAGCCCAGGACAGCCACCGCGTCATGGGAAGACCCACATCGATCACACATAAAACGAGATGAAACCAAAACCAGATTCCTTAAAATAACCTTGTCCTTAGAGACCAACTATACCACTTTCACTCGGATGGAAAAAGCCCAATTCTCTCAGTAAGTTAAAAATGGTGTCCAGTGGAACATCCCAAAAAAAGGATCTTTAGGGAGTCTGCAGTAATATGATTGTGTCTAATATCCTGAATATCTCGACACTCCAGGAGCAAATGCTTGATGGTTACCCGCACATCACAAGTCACGCACCATGGGGTTCCCTCGCCTTTCAGCAAATGAGCATGAGTGATATGAGAATGACCCATGTGTATCCTGGTGAGCACTGTTGCTTCCCTTCGGTTTTTGACACTCAAGAGGGAAAACTTCTTTCAGGTTAGGACGAATCTGAGAAAGTTTGTTATCTGTCCATTCCTCTTGCCAGAAGGACTGCACATTTTGTTTTGTGTGGGGGTTCTGTTAGACTTTGTTGATTGATCTATTTTTGATGATGTAACTTGTAAAATGCACTCTCACTCTATTTCCTCCTTTCCTTTCAATTTTTCACTTTCACATATACTGTCCTAAACTTATCATTAGATAGAAATGTTTTGGTTCTATTGAATTTGAAATTGTGTACTGTCCTAAACTTATCATTAGATAGAAATGTTTTGGTTCTGTTGAATTTAAAATTGTTTTCTTTTCGTCTAAATAAGGATGGGC
>CM060320.1:7506898-7519398 GCA_030674155.1 Stramonita haemastoma
AAATATATTTTTTTATATATATATAATATATATAATATACATACATACATACTTACATACATCATACATACTTCAACATACAACATACATACTTACATACATACATACATACAAAACCATGACGCACGCACGACGCACGCACGCTACATCCATCCATCCTCCATCCCAACATAAATACTACAAATACAACATACATAAACATACATACTCATACTACATACATATAAATTGTGTAACATGTTTGGGGGTTTTTTGGGTTTTTTCGTTCCTAGCTAGACCCGGGGTTTCACCAAGGGGGAAGTTTTTGCAAAACCGCGACCTTTTTTGCCCACCTTAAAGGGGTGGCAGCTTGGGGGACTTGGGGGGATTGTGCCCCTAAACAAAAACCGTGTGCACCGTTTTGTTTTTAAAGAAAAATAAAAAATAAATTAAAGAGATCATTAAATTTTCCTCCGGCAAAAAGGGCCTACTCCCTTTTGAAAGGGGAGATTTTAAACATGCGCGCAAGTTGTTCTCGGGGTTTTGGGCACCAGAGCCTAATTTTTGCTTCCCGGGGATTTAAAGGGGGGGAGTGGACTGGTACTAAATTAACCCGGGGAGTAAAAGGGGGGGGGGCGCCTTCGTTGGGAAAAATACAAGGTCAGGAGCGAAGGCTGTAACCCTACCCCCCCTTGGAAAAAAAAAACCCCCCCTACCTTTTTGATCAAAGATTTTAATTTTGGGAATTTGTAATTGCCAGCGCCTATCTTCCTACATTTCCCATACGATGTCCTAAAATAAGTACTTCCAAGACAACCCACTCCCTTCCCCCCCGGGGACAAAAAGCAAATAAAAAAAAAACAAAAAAAAAACAAACAAAAAACCAAAACACAATAAAAAAAATTTTTCTTTTTTACCTCTTGCTTTCCAAGAAAACAATCGAAAGAGGAAATAAAATTTCTTGCATCTCCAATACGATGCACCTAGAAAGAATTACTTCCAAAAACCCCCCCACCCCCGCAAAAAAGCAAAAAAACAAACAACAGCAAAAAACCAAAAAAGGAAAAAAAGAAGCCTACACAATAAGCCAAATACTTACCTTTAACTACTCTGTTTCCCCCCAAAACACAATGGAAAGAGAAAAAAATCACTCTTTTCCACCTCACGCTCCAAGACCAAAAGAAAGACGAAATAAAGTGACTCTTTCCACCTCGCTGCCCAAAGACGTATGTTACCTGAAACTGTTTGCTAAAACAATCCACAGTTGCTACGTTTCTTGGAGTGGCCACTTTCTTAATGAAAAGTGTTGGTAAATTTCGTGCGGGGAAAAATCCTAAGTGTGGTGTGGTTTGGTGTGTGTGTGTGGTAGCCTAAATTTGGGTGGGGGGGGTAGGGAATCCGAATTGTGTGTGTTGGTGATTGGTAATATTTTTCAGGGGGGGGGGGGGGGGGGGGGGGGGGGGGAGGAAAAAAAATCCAAATGTGTATATGTGGGGGAAGGTGTTCCCGTGCGTGCATGTGGTGTGGTGTGTGTGGGGTGGGTGTGTGTGGCCTACCTGGTAGGAAAGGGAATGAAATCAGAGCGGGGTGATTATTTGGAGCATCTTGACCAATATGGGGGTAATCGTTTTGTTGGTGGGGGGGGGGTACTAGGAGAGGGATGTGATTGGTCTGTCTGTCTTACTGGCTCACTTATTGGGTGCCTGTCTGTTTGCTCTGTCTTATGCCCACTTCTTCTTCCGTTCTGTCTCTGACCCGGTCTCTCTCGCCTCCTCCTGCCTGTCAACTTTTCGTTCTCTTTTCCTTCTATTTTTTGTTTTTTCCTCCTCGGTCTGTTTATCTCCCCTAGCTCTGTCTCTCCCCTTTCCGTGTTTGCCAATAATTATCTGTAACCCTGGAAACAAAGACTGCAACCTTTCTCCTCGGTGTATGTCTGTCTCCCATTTTTCCTCCTGCCTGTTTGTTTCTCTGTCTTTCCCCTTTGTTTCGTCCGTTTCTGCACTCTATCCTCTCCACCCTTCCCATAATCTACGTCAACTGTTTGTGTTTAAATCCCCCCCCCCTGTTTTCTCTCTTAGAGCAACGCCCTTCTCTCCCCCTTCCACGCTAAGGCAACGCATAAATGCGGCAAATTATTAAGTGCGGATATTGCAAAGAAAAGAAAATCAGATGTGGTAAAGCACTTGACAGGGGGGCTGATTTTTCTTTCATTTCAGGACCTTCATTATCGTCTTTAAAAGGAGCAAAACCTTTGGTCCCTACGAAAATCTTGTTGTCAATCCTAAAGAGGCGTAAAACTTAAATGGACGGCATGTCACAAGATGGGAAAAGGGGCTAGCAAAAAACAATACTGCAAGGCAATTCAGGGAGGAAGAAAAGAGGCAGATCAAAGAAGAGAGGGGAGGACAACATCACGAAGGACAGACCTAGAACTCGGCTAAATTTTGAAAAAAAAACAGAAGGAGGAATGGAGGAACGGTTTCAAGCTTCAGGGGTCCCCCCAAAAAGGTCACCAGAACAAGGGATAATAATTTAGATAGATAGATAGATAATAGATAGATAATAAAAGATAGATAGATAGAAAAGGAGCTGAAAAATCACTTTCCCAAAAGACTAACCAAACTTGTTTCTTAACTAAAGTCTAGCATCTTTAAAAAAAAGGTAAAAGGTTCCAATAACGTAATGTGAGCGTAAAGAACGAGGCACAGAAACCTTCGTTTTTCCTAGGGGCCACATATTAAGGCGGCGCCCAACTCCTCCCCTCCTGGCTGCTTTACCTTCCCTGACCCTAAAAGAGGGGAGGTACCCATTTACAGCTGGTAAAACTTGGGCATTGTACGAAGCCAAGGGCGCGCATCACCCATCCACTTGGTAACCACGAAGTGTTGACTACCCGCGCACCCCTAATCAGGAAATCCCGCACAAATCGTTCTCTGTGACCACTATCGACCCTTGCCCGGTTTGTTGGTGAAAAGGGGGCTTTCTCTCCTCTCGAAGTTAAAAGGCTGGGGCAGAATGTACCTCAAGATGGGGGCAATATTGTGTGCAGCTGTTAGTTTTCAGGGGGCAAAACTATTCCATTGTGTGCACAAATTGCCGGGCTGGGAACAAGTGTTTTTGATTCATTCGTTCCCTGGGTTTGAATTAACTTTCTGTATGTGTTTTTCATGTGAGTCTGTTTCTGTCTGTCTGTCGTCTGTCTGTCCTCTAAACTAGTGCTTACATTATCCTCGAAATAAAAAAAAAAAAAATGCCTTGCCTTGCCTTGCCTTCCTTGCCTCCTTCTCTCTCCCCCCCCCCCCTCTCTCTCTCTCCCCCTCTCTCCCTTTTCCCTCTCCTCTCTCTCCCTTTTCTCTCTCTCTCTCCTCTCTCTCTCCTTTTCCTCTCCTTCCTCTTCGAAGGACATAATCTGAGGTCCTGGTCGAACCATTGGTGCCGTGGGAACGACGACAACATTTTTTAAAAACTGTATACACACGGGGAGGGGCGTAAAAAGGCACCGAGTGCTTATTCCATTTTTCCCAAAAAGAAGAATAAATACATAAATTTTAATAAATAAACAAGTAGATATAACAAACAGATAAATGAATAATAAATCTCTCTCTCTTGAATTTTACACCTTTCCCTTAGAGATGGCGGTGGATGTCCTACTTCTGAAAAGTGGTGTGGTGTGGTGTGTGTGTGGTGTGTGTGTGTTGGTGGTTGTGTGGTGTGTGTGTGTGTGTTTTGGTGTGTGTGTGGTGGTGTGTGTGTGGTGTGGTGTGTGTGTGTGGGGTGTGTGTGAAGTCAAGTCAAATTTTTATTACCAGATGGTACATTGAATAAGCATTGACTTCTTTTTTTCCTCAAGCCATCTTCTAGGAAAAAAAGGAGAAAAATAAATATTTCACCAATATAGTTTATCAACATATTTTTAACAGCCTCAAATTAAGAATATCTATAGATAAAAACAAACAAAAGAGGAAAAAAGAAGAGAAAAAAAAAAAAAATACACTCATAAGTCACACACACACACACACAACACACACACACACACACACACACACACACACACACAACACACACACAAACACAGAAACATTCAAACACGCGCGCGTTGGCGCGCCGCCCACGAGACGTATTTTGGGCCCTACGCCGTGCACATTTTAAAAAAAAATCATAAAGCGTTTAGACAAGAAATTCAAAATTTTACAAGTAGGAGGTATGAAGGATGAATGAATGGATGGATGGATGGATGTGTGTATGTGTACATGCACATGTGAACGTATTTATAAGCCTATAATTCATTATTGACTCTTCTCTCTCTCTCTCCTCCCCTCTCCCTCTCTCTCCCCCTCTCTCTCTCCTCTCCTCTTCTCTCCTCTCTCTCCTCTCCTTTGTGTTGTTGTTGTTGTTAGTTTTTTGTTTGTTTTTTGGTATTGTTTTTTGTTTTTTTTTTTCTTCTTTTTTTTCCCCTCCCCTTTTATCAAAATGTTATTTTTCTTATTAACTTATCTTGATGATAGATGGTGGTGGATTTGATGTTTTAATCATCTAACCTATCATATTCTCATGTTTATCTTTAATTATTGCGCTTTTTTTATTATTCAAATCAAAATCATCATTGATTCTTACTTCTTATTTTCGTTTCTGAATGAGTGCCTTTTCATATTGATATTACCTTATTATTGTATCTCTGTCTTATTTCTTACCTTTTGTTTTGATACTTAGTATGGTTTCTTGCTCTTGGTATTTGGATCATTATAATTGTTTAATTGAGGTTATCTTTTTATCTTGATGTTATCCCTGAAAAGGGTGGGGACTGGATGTAAAAAAAGCACACGAGTGCTTATCTATTATCCTCGAATAAAAGAATTTGCCTTGCCTTGCCTTGCCTTGCCTTGCCTTGCCTTGTCTTCTCTCTCTCTCTCTCTCTCTCTCTCTCTCTCTCTCTCTCTCTCTCTCTCTCTTCTCCGGGGGGACGATAGAACATGGCGTCCAGGAGGCAGTGCATGTGAGGCGCGGCGTAAAACTGTGTGTGCCACAACGTTTCAAAGAATTGTTTCGAACTGTTACTTGTGCTGCAATGTTGTAAGAAACACCTGTGCATAAAACTATCCCAAAATGGTGGACTTAGTGATGTGGAGGGCTGCAATTGGGGTGTTTGCTGCAAAATGTCAGCGTGTGTCAGGCTTGCATAAAAACTATGTCAACAAACTCTGCACAAGTGAGCAAAAACAGCGACACGGTGACACGCCTATCAACAGCAGATGTCGTGGCGAACTTTGTGTGCTGTGCCATGCTGATGTTTCTAATTAACTGTTTCCTCAGCAATTTTGACAAATTTATGTCATTCGACTGTGCTTGCTTTTGAGTGGCATAGTATTTCAAAAGGCACAACGTGGCAGGAGATGACAGATGTGTGTGTCAGTGACAGTGGGCTGCCTGTCAGTCCGGATTGCACGTGCCCGTGCTTCTCGTGGCCTGTTGTGTGCAGCACGCTGCCTTCTCTCTAAAACAGGCTGTTGCTAAGCGGCGACGTGGAAACAAACCCAGGGCCCAATACTGACGGGCAGAAGGACGTAAAAAGACAAAACGGATTCAGTACAGAATACGCCAACTGATGTCAGCGATCTGATGAGCACAATAATGCAAAACATACAGCAGCAGTTTTCAGAGCAAACTAGCGTCATCAGAACGACTTAGGGGAAATTAAGAACGAACTTTTGCAAGTGAAACATCAATGTGAGGAAATCAATCTGAATGTAACAGACTGGAAAGAGACCAAAGAGAGTTGACAGGAACAGTCACAGAAATGACAGACGATATACATCAGCTCTTCGAGGAAAGAAAGGAAGACAGAGAAGAGGTGCAACAACTGAAGGATACTATCAGGAGCATGAAATCAAGATTGAACATTTAAAAACGGACATGGACAGACTAGAAGACTTCTCTAGAAGAGATAACTTACGCTTGTTTGGCATACCACAACATACTGCCAGAGAAACCCATGACTCTTGTGCTCAGTCCGTCATCGATGTGCTGAACAGTGTCGATGACCACAAGACCTGGACTGTAGACGACATAGCCCAGCACATCGAACAGGGCAGGCACGAGATGGACAACCCAGGCCTATGATCGCCAAGTTCAGTAGATGGAGAGACAAAATGAGCATCCTGACTGGCAAAGATCTGAGGCAGAAGTTGCAAGACGAAGGTGTCAGGGTGGCCAACGACCTGACCAGGGCACAGGCGCAGATGGTGGCTGCAGCACGCAGGGAGGGGAAAGAGAGCCATACTTCCACAGGGGGCAGATGGTGATCGGGCCCAGCCTTCCAGACCCCCGATCCTACGCAGAGGTGGTGGAGAGTGGGGGGTCACAGCAGTCCTCCACCCCTGTCCCCTCCTCACAGCGCAGTCATCATGGGGATTCCCCTTTCCTCACCAGCGGAGCGAGCGTGACGTCAGAAGGGTGGCCCCACGCCTGGCAGCCGACCAGAAGACGACGAGCGGCAGGCCCCCTTCTCCCTCCTCCTCTCGCTCTGGGACACGACAGCACGGGACCACGACAGGCGTGACGTCACTGAAGGCAGTACGGGTGGGCGTTTCCATGGCAACCACGGGGCGACTCCACGAGGTGAACGCCACAGCTCAGCGCCGGTTGGCGGGGATTTCCCCCGCTGGTGACGTGGCGTGTCCTGCTGACGGTGAGGGGCGTGCTGCACGTGACGGGCGGTTATCCTACCAGCAGACGGGGATGCGGGATTTCCTGCCTAACCCGTCGCGCAAGACGTCTGCTCGCGGCAAAGTAGCCAGTGACAACAATAACTGTCGCAGGAGTCAGCGTCCTAGCAGCTTGAGGAAAGAGCTAGGACAGGCCCGGCCATCCATGTCAATACAAATTTTTGAATTATAACGTAGAAAACTTGTACAATAAATTAAAAGATGTAATCCTTTGTAAACTATGTAAATAAGTTCGATTTTGTGTGCCTCACAGAAACTTTTCTGGACTCTAATTTTGACTACAGTGGTTGTTTTTCTTGATTATCTAAAGTTTTTATGTCCCTGCTCAAAAGTTTTCCCATTATGGAAGAAATTCTGGAGGAGTGCTGTTGTTAGTGAGAAAGACTTTAGAGAAATAGTTGAAGAAATTAAAATAGAGTGTGACAACACTATTGCTATTAGAGGTTAAACAAATGTATTTTTCAATTTAGAAAAAGATGTTATTTTGATAGCGTGCTATGTCGTGCCAGAAGGTGGTCCTATTTACAATGAAAAACTAATTAAGGATGGTGTTTTTATTATTAGAGGAAGCATTATTACAGTATTTTCAAAAAGATGATTTTCATTTCATGATTGTAGGAGATTTGAATGCCAGGACAGGTCAAGAACAAGCCGACCTTGAAGTCATGTCAAATTATCTGGATGATGTAGAGTATGATGGAATGAATGATGAACTGTGTGTGCGTGCTTCTAAAGATGACACGATGAACAATTTTGGCAGGTCTTTGTTAGATTTATGCTTTATGTTTGACATGGGGATTCTGAATGGTTGTTGTGAGGGAGATAGGGAAGGGGAGTATACATTTGTGTCTCCTAATGGATGCAGTGTGATTGATTATTTTCTTGTTCCTAGTGAAATATTATCAGGTTTTGATATGTGTATTGGAGAGTGTGTTTATTCATGGCACCTCCCTGTTGAGTCAACATGGAAAGTAAATAATGACTGCACTAGTATGGAGAGCAGAGAACAGGAGAGCATAGAAAAAATCATATGGTCAGAAGATTTTGTAGAAGTTTTATAAACAAGAGCTTAATAGTGCAGAATTTCAAGAAAGAATAGAAGTAGCTTCCCAACTATTGAACAAAGATATAAATAATAGCTTAGATCACTTTGTTAAAGCGTTATGTGGAGCTGCTGCATGCATGGTTAGAACAGTTAGTAAAGGTAGAAAAAAATGTAATGACTGGTTTGATGCTGAATGTGAAAGAAAAAAACAAGAAGTTAAGAGATTATTAAAAAGATTTCAACGTTGTAAAACAAATGAGGATAAAACAGAAAAAAGACAAAATGTACACTAATGCCAGAAAAGAATACATCCATCTAAGAAAAACGAAAGAAAGAGATTTTAACGATAAGAGATTAGAGAAACTTGAGGCTTCTTCTAAGGACTCCAAAACGTTTTGGTCTGTTATCAGATCGGTTAACCGTAAATCACTAGTAAATAATAATATAACTATTCAACAATGGTATTATCACTTTTTGAAGGTCTTTAATGATTCTAATTGTGCAAAACACAAGAGACTGTGGATGTACTGCAGGATGATGAAATATTTGAACCACTGTTTAACAATGCTATATCTCATAATGAGATTTCTGATGCTATTAAACATTTAAAAACAGGGAAAAGTGCTGGTCCAGATCAAATAATAGGAGAAATGCTCAAGTACACTAACTCCACAGTAATTACTTTTCTTGCTCAGCTGTTTAACTATCTGTTTGAAACAGGTGCTTTCCCTTTAGAGTGGGCCAAGTCCGTTATAATTCCAATTCATAAAAAAGGAGATATTAATAATCCTGACAACTATCGTGGAGTAGCTCTAACCAGTATCTTAAGTAAACTTTATACTTACATTTTGAATAAAAGATTAACTCAATGGGCGGATAACGAAGAAAAAATTAATTGAAGAGCAAGCAGGCTTTAGAGCAAAATACAGCACTGTGGACCATATATTTACTTTATACTCTCTTGTTCAAAAACATTTACTTTCCAGTAAAAAATTATACGTTGCTTTTGTGGACTTTAGAAAGGCCTTCGATTCTGTGAATAGAAATATATTGTGGAATGTACTACGAAAAAACGGTGTAAATGGTAAACTGTATTTCGCCCTTAGAGCTATTTACGATTCAGTTTTAGCTTGTGTGCGTGCAGGTAACAAATATTCCGATTTTTTTTGAATGCCCCAAGGGAGTGAAGCAGGGTTGTATTTTAAGCCCACAAATGTTTTCATTTTTTATAAATGAACTTGCTATTGAGATATCTAAAAAAGGAAAGCACGGTATTCAAATGATTCCTGGAACAATCGAGGTATTTTTATTACTTTTTGCTGATGATATTATTCTTTTGTCTGAGACTGTTATTGGTTTACAAAATCAGTTAAATATCCTAAAAGAGGAAGCAGATCATTTTGATTTATCAGTAAATATGGATAAAACAAACATTATTGTTTTTAGAATGGGTGGTCATTTATCAGCTCGTGAAAAATGGTTTTATGGAAATACTGAAGTAAAAATAGTCAATACTTACAAATATTTAGGGATGATATTTTCAACAAGGCTAAGTCTAAATTTTGCATGGGAAGAATCTTGTAGGAAGGGGAAAAAAGGTGTAATAGAAATTTTAAAAACATTACGAAAGCTTAATACGATAGACTGCTCCCTTTTCTGGAAATTGTTTGACACACAAATAGAACCTTTGCTTACATATGCTTCAGAAATATGGGGATTTAAGGTAAATACACAAATGGAAAAAGTTCACACATATGCCATGAAACGTTTTTTAAATGTACCAATACATTCATCTAACACTGTACTTTATGGAGAGACAGGAAGATATCCTTTATATATAAGAACTTTTGTGAAAGGTATTAAATATTGGTTAAAACTGTTGACACTACCCACAAACACGTTTATGCAGACAGTCATATGAAATGTTGATCATACAGATGGAACTGGGTAAAGAGAACTGGGCTTATCAAGTTAAAAGAGTTTTGTCGGAACATGGCTTTGGGATTGTGTGGATGTCTCAGGAAGTAGGTAATGAGCGTCAGTTTCTTTCGGAATTTAAAGATAGGCTTATTTGCTCTTTTAAACAAAACTGGCACTCAGATATGGAAAGTAAAAATAAATACAGCTGGTTCTTTTCTTTCAAATCCGTCTTTCAGACGGAAAAATATCTAAAAGTGATAAATGATAAATGGCACAGGATTAATTATGCTCGATTCAGGTTAAGAACTTTGGGTTTTAATGCTAACAAAAGATGGTTCCAGACTGAGACATCCATACAGTTACCATGTCCATTATGTGGTCATAATGTTGATGATGAAGTTCATTTTCTGTTCCAATGTAAAGCATATGAAACTATACGTTCTAAACATACTTTTCTAAGTTTACAATCTGCAGAAATTCAAGATATTGTTTCTATTTTGTCATCTGAAAATGAACATGTGATTAAATCTGTTGCTAAGTTTATAGCAGAAGCACAAAAATTAAGACAAAGCCAAGTCACCACCAATTGTATTAATATGAATTGATATAGTACTAGTAGCAATGTATTATCGAGTAAGTAGATTTCAAAAAGGTTGTTATCTATCATATGTAATTTGAATGGATGGTCGATCCGAAAATGGTCGTTTGTTATTGCATTTCAGTTTACTTTTTCTTTTTTCTCTTCTTTGTATGTACAGGGTGATTTGTAACTGTATAGACGTCAGTATTATAATTAGGTTGTTACAAGTGGATGGTCATTTCTTTTTGCCAAATTCAGTTGTATTGATCACGTATTATACTTTCTATTTACTGTTTCGAAAAAAAAATGTGTTACCTCCCTTGTCAAAAGGCCTAGATAGGCAATGACAATAAAATTGTTAAAGCGTTAAAGCGTTAAAGCGTCTCTCTCTCTCTCTCTCTCTCTCCTCTCTCTCTCTCTCTCTCTCTCTCTTTTGACAAGTGCTTATTCATTAATCTCGAATAAAAGAATTTGCCTTGCCTTCTCTTCTCTTCTCCTCTTTACTTTCTTCATTCTCGATGTGTCTGATAAAGTTATTTTATCTCCCTTTTCCCCCACTCGTACCCCCCTCCCTTTGCTGCAACAACAGACTTACCAGTTTTTGTCAGCCTGGGCTCAGTCCATTTCCACACAACAACAAACTGTGAACTAGACCTGGATCACCCGAGCAACACTACACTACACTACACTACACAACACAACACAATACAAGTCAACAGTCAGGACGCCAGCGTGGAAGAAGTTTTTCACAATCACAGATCTTGCCACTGAAATAACTCCACATTATCACACAGACAGTGCATATTGATCTATTGTTTATCTGAGTCTGGCCCCAAAGTTCGTAAGAAAGTTCGTATACATTAACAAGAGACTTGATAAAAGGTATTGTAAATCTGACAGACGCTTGACAGATGCTTTGTGACGCGTATGAAGTAATGGAGACTGGGTCGATAAGATTGTTTATAGCATTTTGTGTAAATTGATAAATTTAACTGAATGCTTTGAGACGTTTATGAAATTGACAGTCTTGACAAAAACACTTCTTAACTTTTAGTGAAACTGAGAAGTTTAGCTGTACTAACTAGGTCTATGCGATTTACAACATTCGTGAAACGGACCTAAGACGCAATATGGCACTTTGTAACGTTTAAAAAAACAACTGATACTCATTTGAAAATAAAAATAATCAGTTGATTATGCTTGTGAAACTGACATAGACTTGACAAATTACTTCCCATTGTTCATGAAAATGACACAAGTTGCTTGGCAACCTTTCTGAAACTGACACAGACTTCTGCAATGCGTGTTACCTCAGTTGTTTGTGAGGCGGACATATAGCTTCCTTCGATCTGGGGAACAAACGACTGTCAACTAAACACGTCACCCCCACTGTACCCCCTATCTCTCTCTTTCTCTCTCTGATTGCACTCTGTGTACTGTTAGTTGGCTTTGATGGGAGTGGTGTCGCCGGAGAGAGGGGAGGGGGGGGGGGGGGGGGGGGGGGGGGGGGGGGGGGGGGGGGGGGGGGGGGGGGGGGGGGGGGGGTGGGGTGGCTTTTGCTTTTAACTGGCATGGGTTTCTTCACTCAAGTATGGTATTGTGTTGGTTACAAAAGCAGGATTTTATAAAAATTGTTACCATTAAGGTGAATTGCGAATAAAGGATATATATATTGCTTTTTGTTGAGAGTTGGAATTTGGTGTGCTTATTTTGCTTGTTTATCTATTTATTTTTCCTGTGCTTGGTTGCTTATTTTCCTTCTCAATTGTCACATGAAATACCAAAGCACAGGAAAAGCTAAGCACTTTGTCAAAATTTACGAATGGCGGTGCTTTTTGATTGAGCAGAAGTTTACACAAGTCAGCAAAATTTGAATGACACTTTCTGTTGGCGTATTAAAAAAAAAGAAAACAACTCTATCCCTCCATTTCCTGCACCCCCATCGCATCCAACTCTACCCTCACCCTCTGGGGAAAAAAAGTGAAGATAACAGAGCTTTGTGGTTAGAAACAGACAATTTCCACTTGATTTCAGCCCCGATTATGGATATTACTTTTATGAAATAAAAGTTACCTTTAAATTGTTATAGATAATCATACGCATGCATGCAGGCGCTCGCGTGCGCGCACGCACGCACATACACACACACACACCGCCTCCACCACCACCACCACCACCACCATCACCACCACTACCACCTTTTGCTGCTGTTGAATAGCCATACCCCCAACTTACCAACAAACCAGACTGGAAG
>CM060320.1:7536898-7541898 GCA_030674155.1 Stramonita haemastoma
GACAGACAGACAGACAGACAGACAGAAACATAGGCCGAGGCCAGACAGACAGTGCGACCTAGAGACTCAGAAAGTTCATTCACAGTTTAGGGTCAACACCAAAGTCCAAAATAAAGTGGTTCTTAATTAGAAAGAAAATAAGGAAAGTCCACTATACCCACTTGTAATGTTCAAAGTAGAGGCAGAACGAAACGAAAGTAGAAAGCTTCCATGTGTCAAGTACTTTATTACGAAAGAGAAAAAAAAGAGTTTGGAGCACAAGATAAAGAAGAAGAATATGAATTAACTTGGAGAAGAATTTGATGAGGAATTTGAAGACGAAGAATTTGAAGACGAAGAATTTGAAGAAGAATTTGAAGGCGAAGAAGAAGAATTGCAAAGAAGAAGAATTGGGAAGAAGAAGCATTGCAAAGAAGAAGAATTGCGAAGAATTCCGAAGAAGAAGAATTGCAAAGAAGAAGAAGAAGAAAAATTGCGAAAAAGAAAAATTGCGAAGAAAAAAATTGCAAAGAAGACGAAGTAGAAGAATTGCGAAGAAGAAGAATTGCGAAGAAGAAGAATTGCGAAGAAGAAGAAGGAAGAAGAAGAAGAAGAAGAAGAAGAAGAAGAAGAAGAGAAGAAGAAGAAGAAGAAGAAGAATGCTAAAAAGCTGCAAAGAGGATGAAGAAGGACAAAAAGAAAAAAATGTAACGAAGAATGCAAATAAAATGTAAGGAAGAAAAACAAAAAGAAGAAGAATGCAAAAAAAAGAATGCAAGAAAAGAAAAACACAAAGACGAGGAAGAAGAAGAAAAATTGCGAAGAAGAGTTACAGTGAAGAAAAATTGCCAAGAAGAATTGCGAGGAAGAAAAATTGCGAAGAAGAAGAAGAGAGAAGAAGAAGAAAGAAGAAGAAGAAGAAGAAGAAGAAGAAGAAGAAGAAGAAGAAGAAGAAGAAGAAGAAGAAGAGAATGCTAAGAAAGCTGCAAAGAGGATGAAGAAGGACAAAAAGAAAAAAATGTAACGAAGAATGCAAATAAAATGTAAGGAAGAAAAACAAAAAGAAGAAGAATGCAAAAAAAAGAATGCAAGAAAAGAAAAACACAAAGACGAGGAAGAAGAAGAAAAATTGCGAAGAAGAGTTACAGTGAAGAAAAATTGCCAAGAAGAATTGCGAGGAAGAAAAATTGGAAAGAAGAAAAATAGCGAAAAGTATAATTGCGAAGAAGAAAAAGAAGACGACAAAGAATGCAAAGAAGAATGCAAAGAAGAATTCTAAGGAGAGAGAGAAGAGAGAGAGAGGAGAGAGAGAGAGAGAGGAGAGAGAGAGAGAGAGAGAGAGAGAGAGAGAGAGAGAGAGAGAGAGAGAGATAGAGAGAGAGAGAGAGAGAGAGAGAGAGAGAAGAAGAGGACAGACAGACAGACAGACAGACAGACAGACAGACAGACAGACAAACATACAGAGAGACGATAGAGACTGCAAAAGAAGAAGAAGAAAAAGAAGATATAAGTAACAAAAACCAAGCAGGGCGCACAATAATAATGACAATATACAGCAATATCATGCACCACAGCCAAGTGCAGGGTCCCCTCCACATGCGCGCACACAAACCAACACACTGACAAACACCTGCGCGCCCGCGCGTGCGCGCACGCATACACACCCCCGGCCACAAAGGTGCGGTTTTAGGCAAAGACGGGACCAAAAGAGTCGTTTTCAGGCCCGTCCTACCCGGACTTTTGCACGGTTACAGACCCCAAGGCACCAAGACAATATGGCACTGTATGCATACACCCTCTCCTGCTATTTTCGATGTGTGTGGCGCCGGACCTGTGGCGACTCCGCAGCCGTGGAGAGCTGAGAAAGCTAGTTTCAGGAAAACTGCTACGGTGTACAAAACAAAAACCAATTGGGCGCACAATAATAATGACAATATACAGCAATATCATGCACCACAGCCAAGTGCAGGGTCCCCTCCACATGCGCGCACACAAACCAACACACTGACAAACACCTGCGCGCGCGCGTGCGCGCACGCATACACACCCCCCGGCCAAAAAGGTGCGATTTTAGGTAAAGTCGGGACCCAAAGAGTCGTTTTCAGGCCCGTCCTACCCCAATTTTTGCACGGCTACAGACTCCAAGGCACCAAGACAATATGGCATTGTATGCATACACCCTCTCCTACCCTTTTCAATGTGTGTGGCGCCGGACTTGTGGCGACTCTGCAGCCTGGAGAGCTGAGAAAGGTAGTTTCTTGCAAGGAAATCGGCTACGGTGTACGCAACAAAAAACAAGCAGGGCGCACAATAATAATGACAATATACAGCAATATCATGCACCACAGCCACGTGCAGGGTCCCTTCCAAATGCGCGCACACAAACCAACACACTGACAAACACCTGCACGCGCACGTGAGCGCACAGATACACCCCCCCACCGCCCCAAAAGGTGCGGTTTTAGGAAAAAAACCGGGACCCAAAGAGTCGTTTTCAGGCCCGTCCTACCCCGACATTTGCACGGTTACAGACGCCAGGGCACCAAGACAATATGGCACTGTATGCATACACCGTCTCCTGCTATTTTCGATGTGTGTGGCGCCGGGCCTGTGGCGACTCCGAAACCGTGGAGAGCTGAGAAAGGTAGTTTCTTGCAAGGACATCTGCTACGTAGTACGCAAGAAAAACCAATTTGGCGTACAATAATAATGACAATATACAGCAATATCATGCCCCACAGCCAAGTGCAGGGTCCCTTCCACATGCACGCACACAAACCAACACACTGACAAATACCTGCGCGCAGGCGCGTGCGTACACGCATACACACGTCCCGCCCAAAAAGGTGCGGTTTTAGGCAAAGACGGGACCCAAAGAGTCGTTTTCAGGCCCGTCCTACCCCGACTTTTGCACGGTTACAGACCCTAAGGCACCAAGACAATATGGCACTGTATGCATACACCCTCCTCAACCATTTTCAATGTGTGTGGTGCCGGACCTGTTGCGACTCTGCAGCCCTGGAGAGCTGAGAAAGCTAGTTTCTTGGAAGGAAATCTGCTACAGTGTACGCAACAAAAACCAACTGTGTGCACAATAATAATGACACTATACAGCAATATTACACACCTCAGCAAAGTGCAGCGTCCCCTCCACATGCGCGCACAGAAACCAACACACTGACAAACACCTGCGGGCGCGTGCGTGCGCATACACAGTCCCGGCCAAAAAGGTGCGGTTTTCGGCAAAGAAGGGACCCAAAGAGTCGTTTTCAGGGCCGTCGTACCCCGGCATTTGCACGGTTACAGACCCGAAGCCACCAAGACAATATGGCACTGTATGCATACACCCTCTATTACCATTTTCGATGTGTGTGGCGCCGGACCTGTGGCGATTCTGCAGCCCTCGAGAGCTGAGAAAGGTAGCTTTTTGTAAGGAAATCTGCTACGGTGTACGCAACAAAAACCAAGCAGGGCGCACAATAATAATGACAATATACAGCAATATCATACACCACAGCCAAGTGCAGCGTCCCCTCCACATGCATGCATACAAACCAACACACTGACAAACACCTGCACGCGCGCACGTGCGCACACGGATACACAACCCCGCCCCAAAAGGTGCGGTTTTAGGCAAAGACGGGACGCAAAGAGTCGTTTTCAGGCCCGTCCTATCCCGACATTTGCACGGGTACAGACGCCAGGGCACCAAGACAATATGGCACTGTATGCATACACCGTCTCCTGCCATTTTCGATGTGTGTGGCGCCGGACCTGTGGTGACTCCGTAGCCGTGGAGAGCTGAGAAAGCTATTTTCTTGCAAGGATATCTGCTACGTAGTACGCAAGAAAAACCAATTAGGCGTACAATAATAATGACAATATACAGCAATATAATGCACCACAGCCAAGTGCAGGGTCTCTTCCACATGCGCGCACACAAACCAACACACTGACAAATACCTGCGCGCAGGCGCGTGCGCGCACGCATACACATCCCCGGCGAAAAAGGTGCGGTTTTAGGCAAAGACAGGACCCAAAGAGTCGTTTTCAGGCCCGTCCTACCCCGACTATTGAACGGTTAGAGACCCCAAGGCACCAAGACAATATGGCACTGTATGCATACACAATCTCTTACAATTTTCGATGTAAGTGGCGCCGGTCTTGTGGTGTCTTCGCAGCCCTGAAGAGCTGAGAAAGCTAGTTTCTTGCAAGGAAATCTGCTACAGTGTACGCAACAAAACCCAAGCAGGGCGCACAATAATAATGACAATATACAGCAATATCATGCACCACAGCCAAGTGCAGGGTCCCCTCCACATGCGCGCACACAAACCAACACACTGACAAAAACCTGCGCGTACTCGCGTGCGCGCACGCATACACACCCCACTGGCCAAAAAGGTGCGGTTTTAGGAAAGACGGGACCCAAAGAGTCGTTTTTAGTGCCGTCCTATTCCGATTTTTGCACGGTTAGAGACCCCAAGGCACCAAGACAATATGGTGCTGTATGCATACACCCTCTCCTACCTTTTCGATGTGTGTGGCGCCGGACTTGTGGCGACTCCACAGCCCTGAAGAGCTGAGAAAGCTAGTTTCTTGCAAGGAAATCTGCTACGGTGTACGCGTAGAAAAAGAAGAAGAAGAAGAAGAAGAAGAAGAAGAAGAAAAGAAGAAGAAGAAGAAGAAGAAGAAGAAGAAGGAAACCTTCCAATAGTTATATAATCATATAAGCACCGATATGTTACCTGTGGGTTTTATGCTACACACACGAACATGGATGACAGTATAGCAGACAATGAGTTAACCCCTCCCCCACCCACTCACCCAAACACACATACACACACCTTTCTACGACGTGCGTGTCCCCATGTACACACATACCCTTCAGACATCACGTACCCGTAAAATATAACCAACCCAGGCAGTGATCCAATCAAGCCTGTACACTCAGGGTCTAAGAGGATGCGGTAATACTCACTATCCAGACTGATACAGTACATGAAACGTGTCTGTGTCAT
>CM060320.1:7551898-7561898 GCA_030674155.1 Stramonita haemastoma
AGCAGAAGCAGAAGCAGAAGCAGCAGCAATAGTAGATGTAGTAGTGGTAGTAGAAGTAGTAGAAGTAGTAACAGTAGCAGTAGTAGTACGAGGAGTAATCAGTGATGGTTGCGACATCGGTAATTAAACAGCAGCAGTAATGGAAGCTGCAGAAAGAAAAAATCTGTCGTCAACGTTATCTGTATCATCTGTGTCAGCCTTGCTTTATAGTCATCGCCATAGCTGCTGAAAGAACCCTTCACAAAAAAAAAAAAATGAAACCAACAACACTCCAACGACAATAACAACAACTCTGACTTGCCGCCTCGAAAAGACAACGAAAACAAAACCTTTAAGACCTGTGAAGCCAAGACACAAACAAAACATAAAACCAAACAAACAAACGTAAAAAGCCAATTCAATCGACCAAATAAACACACAAGCTATTGTTGGCCAGATAATTTCCTTCTGGAGAAGCAGCCCTCATGATTATAATTCCAGAGGTGATTTTCTTTTTTTTCTTTCTTTCTTTCCCCAACTCAAGGACGAAAAAAACAGAGCAGAGGTGTGTTTAATACAAATGCAAGTGCAATGAATATGTGCGCCTCTGTAACGAATCTATAATAACGACACCGTTGTTGTGAAAGGAGTTTTGTGAAAACAGAATCCTTATTATCACGAGGAAGATTCATTTTTTGTGGAAAAAAAAAGTCTTTAACCTTGAAACAGTTTCAGAGTCAATGTTTTTCCATCTATTTTTATCAGTCATTTTCGTTGGCAACATTTATTTTCAGGATTTGAAATAAGAGCAATAATGACAATAGAACACCGTTTCAAAAACATAAAAAAGAACGAAGAGGGGGATAGCTGAGTGGTTCAGACCGAACTGGTTTGAAGTTCCAATCCTACCATAGTGTTTATTCAAGGAGATCCGCCCCTCCCCCCCCACCTTTTCAGCTATGTTAGTGCTGATTCCAATTTCCTGTTATTCCTTCACAATTCCGCAAATATCAACAATGTGCCAGCACACATATTTATCTTGTATAATTTAATTTTTTCCAAAAGTACTTTGCAGGAAAGTTTTAGTGCGGTGTCTCAAACACACATCAGGGAGTTAAAGTAGAATAGATAAGACGGAGAGCCTTTCGTTTCTCTTTAGTTTGACCAAAACACCTGGTTTCAGGTCAGTGAGTTGTGTCCTACCTACGGACCAGTTTGTATACAGATAAATGATAGGTACAGAGGAGTAAACGAAAGCGCTTAGAATCCGGGCCCGTGGTTGTTCGTCTTTTTGAAACAGGGTTCAGGATATCAATTTCTCTAATGTCTTAGAGGCTTGCTTGCGGTTGCATCATCATCGTCGTCGTCGTCGTCGTCGTCGTCATCATCATCATCATCATCATCATCATCATCATCATCATCATCATCATCGTCATCGTTATCGTTATCGTTTTCGTTATCTTTGTTTCAACCACTGTTGATATTAAAAAGAATGTTAGAGCCGAAAAAGCAGTCACAACTATCTGATGGTATCAGTAAAAATACTTGTAAGTGGTGATATATACACTAAAAAAGGCTTCTGATAATGATATGCATAATGCACGAGAAAAATAGCAAGCAGTGACACACACACACACACAAGAAAGACACCTGATAATGCACCAGGGAGATACTATCTTAAAAACGTGCTAAAAAAAGGTGTTGACTCTCTATTATCATTTGTTATCATTGCAAAGTTTATTTGTGTACAGTTTATCTGATAACTAATTGATGGCATAACTATCTCTTTTGATTGTTAGTTTTTTCCGGTTTGAAATGAATTTTATACTTGGAGCTGCTGGTCGGCATACATAATCTGTAATATAACAAAAAAGAAGAAAAAAACATGTGTGTTTACTTTTCTCACTGGCTTGGATTTCTTTGCAAAATGTTTGTGCCTTTTAAGCTTTGTTTGTCGCTCTGTGTATCTGTCTGTCTGCCTGTCTGTCTGTCTGTTTGCATGTCTTTCTATCTCTGTATCCATCCTACGTAATATGCCTGGAGCATGTTGCTGTTTTAAATGTTAATTTTTTGTGTCGGGCATATTTGACAATAAAATAATCGTCAAGAGATGCTTGTTTATTTCTCTGGTTTAATGATGCGAATGTTGGGTTTGTTTGTTTTTCCTTCTTCCTTCGTTCTTTGCTTGCCTGTTTATCCTCCTTCCTCCATTCTCTGTCCTTCATTCCTTCATTTTTACCTTTGTCATCTCTTTTCTTTTTTTTTCTCTCTCCGTAAGATGAAGGTTTTAGTGACACAGTTTTATCTGTGTGGATAGATATGAATGCGAAATACCCACCCACACAGACAGGTCCACCACACACACACACACACACACACACACACACACACACACACACACACACACACACACACACACACACACACACACACACACACTGCTGGTAATGCTGTTGACGTCACCTGAACCCGACTTCAGGGGGTTTGAACATACTGTAGTTTCAACAGACGTCTCCTTTTTTTGGCATGAAGAACAGTAACTCTTGCTTCCTCTGTAGCCGTGGTTATCTCCCACGCAGTGCTGACTGCCTGAAGGTAGGAGGCTAACAATACTTTATGTGTAGGTGTGTGTTCATTACAACACCACAAAAAGTATTTTGCTGCTGACAAAAAAACAGTGTGGTTCTCGAAGAACAAAGAAAAAAACAAAGAATGTTTATTTCTTTAAGAACAACAGCATTTAACTTCTTATCATAAGAGGATTTTTTTATTGAGGAGCTGGCAGTACACGAAAACAAGTTTAGGTTATTACTTACAACTTCTCTGACAAGATGATTTTTAAAATCATGAAACGTGATGTATTTACTGAAAAAAAAGTTAAATTGGCCTCTGACCAATAGAAAAGTTATTTTAGACTCAAGAATGCAGTTTGTTAACAGATGAATTTTCCATAACTGCTGTACGTATAGTTTCTGATCCACTTTTAATGCTTTCAGCAGCCAAAGTGATAAATTTTGATTTTAGAAAAAAAAGATTGCAAGCGATTAATTTTTTTCCTGACAGGATTTCTACGTTCATCGTCAAGCTGCTTTGCTCACTTGTCAGTCAAATCCGTCTTTTATATTTGAATCCTTCAATTACAAACTACCATTTTGAATGCAGCAATATTTTCGAAGTGGAAATGCAGCTACGATAATGGTGAGCAAAAATAAACCACGTCGCATATGCAAAAAAAAATCACCGTTTTTAGCAAACCTCAGAGCTCTCGTCAAGAAATGACCCCCCCCCCCAAAAAAAAAAAAAAAAATCACTAAAATATGTTGACAGAAGGACATTGCAAGGAAAAAAGTAATGTCAAGTTTTTTTCCTTCTTCGTCGTCGAACACTCAGACAGCAAGTATTGTTGCCAGTTCTGAGACAATAATTCTCAATTAACTAGAAACGAAAGTGGCACTGATAAGGGAAAATCCCCTATTCAGTAATCAGTCCACTCTACGCTAACTGGAACAGATAGAGTGGACCACGCACACAGACTTTCCAGGAAGGTGGGTAAGCCCCCATGTTGCGGAAAGGAAAACCAATGGTCAACAGGGACGAGAATGACCCTTGACCGGTCAGCATCCTTCATGTTATCAGACAGCGCTAACGAGCACATTCTCCTGTCCTCAGAGGAAGAACAGTAACTCCCACTCCCTTGTTCTCCCGAGTTATCATTCACAGCCTAGAAACCTGAAGGTATGGACTATTGTTCGTGTCTATAGATCTTTATCTGATTTTATAACTTCAAAAGCTGGTGATAAGATTGTACACCACAAACAAAACTGTGTACTTTTCACTTGTAAAACAATACGTTCGCAGTGTATTTTTTTATATCAGAAGACGAGTAATTTCCAAACCGTAGGAAGGTGGCAGAACGGTTTAGACGTTCACCTGCTTAACAAACAAACCGTGAGGTTCTGGATTCGATTCCCTGTCTTGCCGTTCTTTCCAACTTTGACAAAAAAATCGAACTGAATGTCATGTCTTTCGGAGGAGACTCTACACCAGTCACACCCATGTGCCTACAGACTTGTGCACGTCAAAAGAACCCACAGCAGTTAAAAATCAGAAAGAGCAGGGAAGTGCCTTCCGATTGCCCTGACAAAACTGTTAGGTTTAATTCCCAGCTGTATCCCCGAAGTCTTAATGCGGCAACCTCAATAGTGCGGAAAAATAGTCGCATAGGCAAAAATATCATTATTGGTGAACCTCGGAACTATACCCAAGGAACAGAAAACTCCCCACTTTTTACACTTTTCATGGTAGAAAAAGAAGCTTAGGGCTGGATGACATTCGAGTTGATGCTTTCCTGACAATTAATCTTGTCAGGCGACAGTGATTCTTTTCTTTCTTTGTGACATCGAGCTGTAGCAGTCCCAAATACTTTCAGAACCTGTTGAGAGAAGAAGATCAGAATTTCAACAAAAAGTACCCCCCAAAATGAGAAACCTTTAACGTTATATGAAGTTATACCGATTCAGTAATAATATACACTGAAAGAAAGCAAATATCATTTCACTGTTCAGATACATTGATATGAAAAACATACACCTCAGCAATTCAATACAGTGTTGATAGGAAGCAAATATCCCATCAGTAGTAAAACTACTCTACACTAACGTGATGTTTATTTATTTATTTATTTATTTATTATTTTATAACGAGGATAATGGAATTAGCCATCCTGTGCTTTTTATATCCAGACCCTGTGTGTATGCAGTTTTTTGTAAATCTTGCCATCTGTTCCCTCTGGCACACAATGACCAACTCTTACGAAAAGCAGAACAGGATTTAACGTGTGCGCAAGATGTTCTGCATGCGTTCGCACACGGGGCCTCGGTTTACAGTCTCATCCGAAGGAACTTTGGGAAGAGTGGAGTCAGCACTGATGGTTCACTCCAGGGGAAAAATCCCCATCAAACGAGAATCGAACCCGGGTCGTCAAATTGTGAGCGCAATGTTCTGACCACTAGGCTATCCCGTCCCCTCATGTGACAGAGGATGGCCGTTCACAGAGACAGTGGCGGAAGCAGAATAATCCCCTTGGGTTAGGAAGAACACGGAGGCAGGGATTATTTATTTTATTTTTACCACTTTATGTCACAGCAGATTTCTCTGCGTGAAATTCGGGCCACTCTCCCCGGGAAGAGCGCGTCGCCACATGTGCAGCGCCTACCCATTATTTTTTTCTTCTCAGGGATGGTGTCTAAGCACGACACCTGTGTGCATGCTCGTTTTTTTTAATAATAATTTTGTCATCCGCTCCTACTGGCACACGATGGCCTGCTCTTCCACAAGGAGGAACGGGGTTTTAACGTGTGCACAAGATGTTCTGCGTGCGTTCACACTCGGGGCCTCGGTTTATAGTCTCATCCGAATCATCCGATTAGCAAAATCCTTGTCAGATCAACACTTCTCCATTGCAGTAGGCAGCGTCAACGAAAAACATCTTCCTGTCCCTACTTGCAGGGAACTAACTCCAGTTTTCTTTTTCAGCTGTCGATGGGTACCGGCCCTCTTTAGGGTCAGGGAAGGTAAAGCTTACAGCAGCGAGGGAGAGGAGATGGGCGCCGCCCTCAATATGCTGGCCCCTAGAGAGGGTGAGGTCTCTGATGCCTCGCTCCCCTACGACCGCATAAGCTATGGGAACACCACCACCTTTCTTTTTTAATGGACTTATCTCTTGTTATGTTCAGGGGGAGGAGATAAAATCTTTTAGGGTATTATTTGGATTAATGGTCTGTGTTTCAGTTCACATCCAACTGGCAAAAACAAAAACAAAATAAAGGAAAAAAACCCATAAAAAATCCATTAAGAAAAAAAATCCAACCAGTTCTTAAGCAACAACAGTCAACAAACCTAACACAAACAAACAACAACAACAATCCCTTAAAAACAGCTTGCTCTTAAGAGACAACAGTCAAGCAAAAAAGAACCACCACCCAACAACAACAACAAAACACACACACATACATACAGACACACACAAACACACACAAACACACACATACACACACACACACAAACACACAAACACACACAAATCAAATTAAAAACAGCTAACACTTAAGAGACAATAACTAACAATCCAAAAACAACAACAATCACAACATCCCCATAAAACAACAAAAAACCAAACTAGCGTTTAAGAGACAACAGTCAACAAGCAAAAAGAAAAAAAGTAAATACAAATAAGAGAGAACAAAACCAACACACCCCTAAAATCACAAAACAAACAAACCAAAATTAACAAATCCAAATTAGCTTTTAAGAGACAATAGTCAAGTAGCTCCCCCCAAGAAAACAACAACAACCCAGCCCCCCAACCCCCCCCCAAAAAAAAACAAACAAACCAAAAACCAAACAACCACCCCCCCCCAAAATAAACAAACCAAAAACGACAAAAACAACACAAAACCAAACCAAAAATAGCTAAACACAAAGAAAACACCCAATCCAAAACAAACAAACAAACAAACAAGTAACAAAAAAACTAGCAAAACACCATCACCATCACCACCACCACCACCAAAAACAGCGAAACAAAACAAACCAAAAAATAACCAACAAAAAGAAAGTAAAAAATCCCAGGAGTTGTCCATTAACGCAGCGATTCCCAGAAGCTGGTTAACCCTTGTGATTCCAATAATCCCTGTAATCCCTGTAAAGAGGGAGATAGGAGTAAAGGAAAGTGTTGGCCATTCAGCCTCCCTTCATTCCATCAGACAGCATCAGTACAATGAACAGCCCACTGTCTCATGTCCCTGTCCCCTGACAGGCAAAAAGTCACCCTCACTCCCCGCCCCTGTTAGCCTTTCTTATCCTCCACACTTCACGGAATGAATGTATGGTTTGTTTTCGTGTCTATAACTCTGTTTTCTTCTCTCACTTCCCCTGTTAGTCTCAATGTTCACATTTCATGGAATGAATGTATGGTCCTTTTCGTGTGTATATTTTTTTTCTTCTCTGGCTCCGCTGCTAGTCTCAGCTTTTGTTCGAACTTCATGGAAATGAAAGTATGGTTTGTTTTTGTGTCTATAACTCTGTTTTTCTTCTTTCACTCTCCCTGTTAGTCTCAGTTATTGTTAACATTTCACAGAATGGAAGTATGGTATGCTTTGGTGTCGATAGGTCTGTTTTCTTATAATGTGTACCCCAGTCATTTTCTCTTTGTTTCTGTATCTGTATCTGTGTTTCTGTCTGTGTGTCTGTCTCTCACTCTCTTCCTTTTTTTCTACCCCCGTCTCTCTCTTGCGAGCGCGTGTGTGTGCATACGTGTGCGTGTGCATACACACGTGTGTATGTGCGTGTGTGTGTGTGCGTGTGTGTGTATGTGTGTATGTGTGTTTAATCACCAAAAGTGTGTATTTTCATCACAATGCGGGCATTTCTTAAAATAAAAGAACATTTAATGGTTTGTGACCATGGAGGAAACAATTATGAACAAAACGCACTTTCCCTAAAAACTTTTTGCAATTCTAACTACATTTCAGAATTCTTAATTGATAAATGTCAATGGCAAAGAAAGCTGGAATCATTAGTTTTGTCTTCACGGAACTAGTTTCATACAACAGATTCTTTCCATAAAAAAATGAAATGGATTTTCTATACACAAGTACACTTTTCATATAATAGTTATATTTTTATTTCCTTCATGGCATCTAGCGACAAACTTAAGAGTAAATAAATAGTCAATCCCCGAAATCGAAATGCAGCTACAGTACCTTCATGGTGAGCAAAACAGTCGTATACACAAAATCTCATTATTTAGCAAACCTCAGAGCTTTAGCCAAGGAACGAAAAACTAGAATCAAAATCTGCAGATGAAAAAGAACTGAAAGGAAGCGGACAGGACTTCAGTAGTTATACAACTCTCCACTCACACACACATAAAAAGGTAAAGGTGTCCCATAACCTATGTGGTCGTAGGGGAGCGAGGCATCAGAGACCTCAGCTTCTCTAGGGGCCAGCACATTGAGGGCAGCACCCATCTCCTCTCGCTCGCTGCTTTACCTTCCCTGACACTCAAGAGGGCAGGTACCTACTTACAGCTGGGTGAACTGTGGGACTACTGAAGCCAAGGCGCGCAAACGTTCACCCATTCACTTGGTAACCACACTCGATGCTGCTTAACCTTAGCTTGGGGAAAGCCAGTGCTCTGACCACTGAACCATCCCGCCCCCTCCACTCACATACAGTGACATAAAGTCGGCCATTCACATAGTTAAAGCTAGAAGCTAAGTAGATCTTCTTGTCTAGACGAACACGAGGTAAGGGCTGGAGAAACGCGTGGATAGTCCATTTCCAGCCATGGTATCAGACCCCTCAATAAAAGTTGTCTCCTTATTCTCTGAGGAAGAAAAGTAACCCTCCCAGCACTTACCTACTAGCGTGAGTTATCCCACATAGTCTCGCAAGCCAAAGGTATAGAACGTCATTTGTGACTATAGGTGGACTTTAGAATTTGTACATCTTTAAGAGCTTTGAGAAAAGTAGAAAAGAAAGTCCAGTGGGCTTTAGTACACAGCATGACTGTTAAATGAAACCGAACATGCTTTATCAAAAACGTTCCTTTAATGTTATTCACCTCTACTTAAGGTATTCTTTTCTTGATAAAAGGAGGTTTTTTTACCCCCCAAAAAGGAAAATGATGATTACATAAAAATGACATTGTGGTTATTTTATATTATAGTGTAAAATAAGTTTTGAAGTCTGCTTTTTGTCATTTATGAAGGACAATGCACACATAACTTTAAAACTAGTGAATTTTAAGCTTCAGATCAGAATAGAAAAACACACCAAAACACTCGCATCTAATTATGTCTTTTGGCATGACATTTATAGTACTTTTACTAATGAAACCCTCTTGGTTTATGTGATTTAAATAACAACGATAAGAAGCTAGAAGTGTCCAGCTAAAACTTTTGACAGGAGAACCTTCAAATACAACAAAAGCAACTCAGACATTAGCATCTTTAAGATTAATTCTACTCTCCAAATACTATTTCTATAGAATCATACTTTTTCATTTGATAGCAAGTTAGTGTTACAATAAAAGAACACACACACGCACACACCTATGTACCAAAATACAGTTCTGACGCTTTTAAAAATGTACATTTGACTGTGTACAGCCGGTAATAACGTTCAACACATAATTCCAAATTTGACTAGAAAAGGAGTATTTTCAAGAATTCCTATTTCTACTATG
Source organism: Stramonita haemastoma (assembly GCA_030674155.1). NCBI lineage: Eukaryota > Metazoa > Mollusca > Gastropoda > Neogastropoda > Muricidae > Stramonita > Stramonita haemastoma. Next base: position 7,561,128 of record CM060320.1, read on the forward strand.
AAAGAAATTTTAGTAAACATTTCCTTCTCACATTAAACAACTGTTTATTTTGCAGAAAAAAACAAACAAAGACCAAGTCACTACCTGTGCCCTGACTGCAGTCTTTGTTTCCTTATTTTATTTGATTTTTTCGACCTGGGATAGCTCAGTGGTCAGAGCGCTTGCTTCCCCCAACCTTAGGTTAAACAGCATCGAGCGGGGTTACCACTTGGATGGGTGACGGTTTGCGCGACTTGGTTTCAGTACAGTCCCCCATTTCATCCAGCTGTAAATGAGTACCTGCCCTCTCTAGGGTCAGGGAAGGTAAAACAGCGAGGGAGAGGAGAGGGGCCCTGCCCTCAATATGCTGGCCCCTAGAGAAGCTGAGGTCTCTGATGCCTCGCTCCCCTACGACCACATAGGTTATGGGACACCTTTACCTTTTTGCCTCCTGCGAGATTCACCAATAGTGAGATTTTGTGTATGTGACCATTTTTGCCATCTATGACGACTGCCATAATCCGATTTCAGGGATGTTTTCAATTCCGTGCTGTTTGAGTCAATTAAAAAAAAAATCTATTTCATACTTTTGGGCAGAGAAAATATGCCATACGATTTTGGCCGATTTTTGTGGAAAAAAATCCCCTATTGGTGGGAAGAACATGGGCATCTGTTGTTGTCAGCCGTTGTGTCAGAGAGGCTTGGCTGTGACAGTGAAGCTTGTCAGCAAAAATCCCATGTCTTTTTTTGGTCAGCTGCACCCTGTGTGTGTGTGTGTGTGTGTGTGTGTGT
>CM060320.1:7566898-7574398 GCA_030674155.1 Stramonita haemastoma
AGAGAGAGAGAGAGAGAGAGAGAGAGAGAGAGAGAGAGAGAGAGAGAGAGAGAGATGGTATGATCACACTTAACTTCCAGGTCGAATAAATCTAAAACCTTACAAGAAGAAACACGACAATCTAGGACACAGAGATAAGACTTCTAGACTAAGGTTTTAATCAAAATGAAAAGAGGACATTTTACAAAAAATAGAATTAAACACACAAGGAAAAACATGGTCTCAAAAAGTGTTTTGTGAATAAAGAAAGAAGAAAGAACGACCACGCCAGCATAGAAACGAAGAAGAAGAATGCAAAGAAGAGGAATCCAAAAGAAGAAGAATGTAAGGAAGAAGAACGCAAAGAAGAATGCAAAGAAGAAGAGGAAAGCAAAGAAGAAGAGGAAAGCAAAGAAGAAGAAATACGAGGAGGAGAGAGAAGACGAGAAGCAAAAGTGAAAATATCACCGAAACAGACATGATAATATTTTGGTGGGGGCGGTTGTGGTGACGGTAGTAGTGACAGCTTAGATCTAGTTAAATTTCAGGGCCTGAAACTGAAACTTGTTTTGAAAAACTAACGACATTTAACACATCAGTTTATGATAATAACGACGACGATGACAACAACAACGCGTACGACGATGTCGAAGAAGAAAAAGAACAAGAAGAAAAACAAACGAATGTTGTTTGCACATGTTCATTTTCATAGTTTGACATCAATGATGCTTTTGTACACAACCTTGGAATATCAGTATCTACTTCTTAGACTGAATCATGTCACATAATTGCCAATAAAAAAAATCTCCTAACAAAGATGTTAACGGCAACAACAACAACAACAACATGAACAACAACAAATGATAACAAGCCATCTTAGCAAGCACTCGCCCGTTCAGATTGGAGGTCTAGAGGTAACGCACCTGCCTAGAAAGCAAAGAGCCCGGGTTCAAAGTGTATGGTGGCTTAATCGTAGTTTGTGAACGACACTGTTTTCCCTATCCACTAGACCGTAAGTGGTGATCCGGGTGGCAGTCTTTCGGATGAGACGAGAAGAAACTGAGGTCCCGAATGTGACACTCATTTAATCGCACGTAAAAAAACACATGGCAACAAGGGAGTTGTCCCTGGCCAAAATTCTGTAGAAAAAAGCTACTCTAATAAGGAAACAAATACGCATACAGACAGGAAAAAGAAAAAAAAAGGGTGGCGCTGCTCTTGTGGCGACTCTCTCTCCCCCAGGAGAGTAGCTGGCCCAAATTTCATGCAGGGAAATCTGCTGTGATTTAAAGTGGGATACAATACATTGCAATACAATACAACACAACACATTACAGTACAATACAATATAACACAGAAACCTAGGAATGTGCATTTGGAAGACACTAGTGACACTTTTAAGCAGTTTGTATCGTATTAAATTGTATTACATTATACCAGTCTGTGTTGTTTTGCATTGTACACCACATTGTTTATTGTTTGCATGGAATGTATTTTACTAAAAGCAGTCCATTTTTCTAAACTGTCGACACAAACGCGCATGAAGATTAAAGAGACATTGGGTTTTGCCTCTCTCCATTTTTACTGTATTCATGTGACTGCCTGCTAAACCATTTTCTGTTTGGTTCAATATTTATTGGCTACGAGATGATTTAAACAGGTAAACATTTTTGTAATAAAATTTTGTCAAAACAGACGGGGGTATGCATCGCCCCAAAGAAGGATTACAGTAATCTTCCCACCGTAGAATGATAAATTTTCGTCGAACCCTCATACAGGAACTCTCGTTGTCTGTCATATATGAGCGAAAATGCGGTCCTCTTGCGTTAAACGCCTGACGAGTGAAGCCCAGCACATTCGACTTTGGCAGGTGAGAGAATTGTTATATTTTAGATATTTCTGAAAAAAGGGCAGGAGAATGGATCAAGAAGGCAGAAAATATACAAGAAGGAGGTGACAAGAAGAAAAGGAACAGGGCAGAAACAAAGAGAGGAATAGAAAAGAGGGAATTCATAGAAAAGATTTTCCGGAAAGTGAGGATGCTATTCATACTGACAGGTCCCCGGCATCCCCACAGGGAAGAATGATAAATGACTCTAGCTACTGGTGTTATATATTGCTGAGAATCATACCGTACAATGTTAAGATTTCCATATTTTGAACTCGTATCAAGCCTCTTCTTTGCTGAACCAGTATGTATAAAAAATAATAAATGCCTGTTCGTTTATCGCCTGATTAATGCAAGATGTAATCTATTATGTCACTGAGACAGTGTCAAACCTGATTCAAATATGGCGCGGAAGACAGATTTTAATATGATGTGATGAGAAGGATATCTAAGGAATTTTTTGAGAAGGAAGAAGTGGTTTTTAATAGTTAAAGGAACAAACATGATTGCATCTTAAAAAAATATCTCGTTTTCCCCAAAAAACCCAAACTACTTTGCAGAATACTGTTACATTCAATATGAGAATACTGCTCGTTTATCTGACTATGGAAATGACAAAAAACATCTTTAAATCCACTGACAGGTTTCAGATGAAGTGTACCACATTCAGTCACAAACATAGTTTTCTCTGAGTGAAATTTGGGCTGCTGTCCTCGGGAAAAGTGGGTTGCCACAAGAGCAGCGCCACTCAATAAGACACAAAATTCTATCGGTAGGTGTATTTGTTTCCTTGTAATAATTGTGAAGATCCACCACATAATGAGTCACGTTGCACCAGAAGTCAATTTTTAGTTATTGACATGTTATCAATCTGCAATAAAACACTATCCAACTAAAAAAAAATCGGACAATTCTATAAAAACAGTTGCTACAAATTGAAATGAGAAACTGCAGGAAGTGACAAAATGAGACATTGACGAGTTTTGTATCATCATAGGTGGTCAGAATGGGGAGCTGGATGTTATAAACGCGTTTGTAAAGCAAAAGGAAACATTTACACCTTGATATTTCAGTACAAGGTAGATGAATGGCTACAGTTATCTAATCTATCAAAATCTCGAAATCAACAACCTGACCCCCATCTGCCTTTAATGGCTCCTAGTAGAAAAGTGGGCGAGGTGCAAAGCGACTCATTTTGTGGTGTAGCGTCACAATTACGAGAGTGACTTTTTTCTTTGTCTTTTACAAGTTTCCTGTGCCAGTATTATGGCAATACTACAGAACGCAATACAAAAACGGTACGATACTATAATGCAATACAGTAGAATGCCATACAATGGGAGTAGCTTTTTTGTGTTTGCAAGTTTCTTGGGCCAGTAATATGGCATAAGTTGCGGCATGTTGAAAAATTTTTGTTTTGTTTTGTGTGTTGTTCTCTGGCAATACAATACAACACAATACAATGCTATACAGTACATACAAATACAATACGATATAGTACGATACAATCTGATGCGATGTGATGCAATGGAATGCAATTCAGTGCAATGTAGTGCAGCACAAATATGACATCGTAATTCATTGCGATTTAATGCAATGTAATGGAAGAAAGTGCAATGCAATACAATACAATAAAACACAACACGATACAAGAAAATGCAATACAGTACTATCGAATACAACGCAATGCAATGCTCTCAAGTGACATACACTACAATACAACACAATGTGATACAGTACAACGCAGTGCAACGCGATAAGACACGACACGACAGAAATACAACACATCACAATACTACGAAACATAACACAAACACAAGCACAAGCGACAGCAACAACAATGCGACGATAAGAGAACATGACACGATAAGACACGTCACAAAACAATACGACACATCAAAACACTACAAAACATAACACAAATACAAGAACAAACAACAACAACAACAATTCAACGATACGACAATACGACACGATGAGACACGACACAACAGAACACAACACAACACAACACAACACAACACAACACAACACAACACAACACAACACTACAAAACATAACACAATACAAGTGCAATACAATACAATACAATACAATACAATACAATACAATACAATACAACACAACAACAACAACAACAACAACAACAACAAAACAATGACCACCAGTAACACCACACAAACACACACACACAGACGCCCCCCTAAATGGTGGCGAAAGAGGAAAACGAAGACTCGGTATGTCCTTTAGGCAACAGTCTGGAATACTCCGTCAGAACACGAACCTCCACCTCACCCTCCTCCCCTCCACCCCCCTCTCCACGCACCAAACACTGAATGACGTCACAGTTTTCCCCCTCCCCACACCCTTCACTCTCCATCCCCTGTTCCTCCTCTTCCTCCCCCTCCTCCTGTTCCTCCTCATCTCCTCTCTCCTCTCCCCCCTTCTTCAGTCGGTTTTTCCAAGTAGTGTGTGTGAAGTTGAAGTCTTGGTGTATAGTGCAGAGTGTGGGGGCCGACTCCTCCCTCGTGTGCAGACGATCGTGCTCAGTGCTGCTGCTGCTGCTCAGCTGAGGGTGCTCGCGGAACTCAGTGCTGGAGGAGTGAACGAGGATGATGTGCTCACTGACGGGGGATGAGTTGCGCTCGTCTTGTGAGCCGGTGAGTCAGAACTCATCGTCTGAGGACTCGTGCAAAGGAGCCGTGTCGTCGTTCTTCGATGTGGCTGCCTGCAAAATAGAATTGAGATGATAGGAGAGAGAGGCTTTTAGAAAGTTTGGAATGAGTTGGGAAAAAAAGGAATACGAGAATAAAGGAATAAAGAGATCAAGAACAAGCGACAACAACAGAAACAACAACAATGATCACCACAGTACAGCGCAGCGCAGCACAGCACTGCACAGCACAGCACAGCACAGCACACCACAGCACACCACACCACAGCACACCACACCACACCACACCACTATGAAGAAGACATATTGCAACGGTAAAGTGTGAAGGTAAAGGTGTCCCATAACCTGTGTGGTCGTAGGGGAGCGAGGTGTTAGAGGCCTCAGCTTCTCTAGAGGCCAGCATATTGAGGGCGGCGCCCATCTCCTCTCCCTCGCTGCTTTACCTTCCCTGACCCTAAAGAGGGCAGGTACCCATGTACAGCTGGGTGAATAAGGCGACAGACTGAAGCCAAGACGCGCACACGGTCACCCCATCTACTTGGTAACTACGCTCGATGCTGCTTAACCTTGGCAGGGGGAAAGCAAATGCTCTGACCACTGAGCTATCCCGTTCCCGAAAGTTAAAAATGAGTAGAAAAAAATGAATAAAGAGAGGAACGATTCTATGAAGTAGATAAAGTACAACTACTGAAAGGAAATAAAGAGTCCCGGAAGTCAGAATACTGCTACCTCAATGATGGGCAAAAATGGTCATATATGTAAAAATATCACCGTCAATTTTGTGAACCTTAGTGCTTTAGTAGAGGAACGAACAAAAATTAAAGAAATAAAAAAGACGCAAAAGAAAGAAACAGAAATTAAGACAAAAAGGTTTTTGGTCGATGAAGTGATATACGTGAACCCCCCCCCCTCCCCCCCACTACACACACTTCAAAAAAAGGGGGGGGGGGGGAGAACAGCCGAAAGGAAAGATAATGCTCAATGATCTGCACGCAACTGACGCCCATTAGAAAAACAAAACAAAACAATGAATCAATATACATTTTATCCGTGTATGCAAATAAACAAATAAACAAAGAACAAAATTAAACGCAAAATCGGAAAAAGACCAAGTGAAGTTAAGTGAATGGGCAATAAATTCACGAAAGTGCGAAATTCCTGATTCAGCAATTAAACTAAGTGATAGTTGACAGTGAAGTCGTAGAAAATGTTTGTCTATTTCTGTTTTTTTTTCTGTTTTCAGCCGTATTTTCTTTCTATATCTGCTGTTTTTCTGTCTCTTTGTCCGTTTGTCTCTGTGTGAGATGGTTTGTGTATTAATTTTGTCTGTCTCTTTCTGCCTTTGTCTTCTTGTCTGTCTGCCTTCCGGTCTGCCAGCCTACCTATATATATGTCTGTCTTTTTGTCTTATTCTCTCTCTGAAGCACGTCATCGAGATAACCTACTAAAAGCAGGAAAATTTGATGAATACAAAGTACAAAGGAACAAAGTTAATTCATTAAAGCGAGCAAGTAAACAAAAGTACTTTCAAAATCTGACTTCATCGAAACAAAATTCGAAATCAATGTGGAAAGCTATCAATCAGCTAACCAACAAATCATCATCAATCCCCATTATTCAGAACATTTCTCCTGATCACCTAAATACCCATTTCACAACCATAACCGACTCATTGATAAAACAAAATAATGTTGAACAAAATTCTCTAGAAAAACTGAAAACCTTTTGTAGATCCAAAAATATCAATTCAAACATGAATATACCACCATTGAACATAGCAGAAGTCTATCAGACCCTCCAACGATTAAAACAAACTAGCAGTCGAGGTCCAGATGGTCTGGATGGAAAAATTATCAAAATCGCAGCACCAATTTTAGCTGATACACTCACTTATATCTATAACTTGTGTATTACAAAGTGTTACTTCCCATCACAGTTCAAAGTGGCCAAAATCATTCCCTTTTATAAAATCTGGTGACACTTCAAACCCATGCAATTATAGGCCAATATCAATATTATCAATTATATCTAAACCACTTGAAAAACATATACACAAATATCTTAGCCAACATTTAGAACATTATGGCCTTTTAATTGATAACCAATCAGGATTTAGGAAAAATCATTCATGCCACACAGCCCTTACTAGCATTGTAGATACTTGGCACAATAACATAAATGATAACAAATTTTGTGGAGCTCTCTTTGTAGACTTCGCCAAAGCGTTTGATGTCATTGATCATGAACTGCTATGCAGAAAACTATCGCTCTATGGAATATCTGCTAACAGTATGATGCTGATTAGATCATTCCTGCATAACAGACAACAATACATTTCAATCAACACCACAAAATCATGTACACTACCTGTAAAATATGGAATACCACAAGGGTCTGTTTTAGGCCCACTTTTATTTTCTATATATGTTAATGACCTTCCACTCTACATCGAAGAATCATGTGAACTTTTTTGTGATGACACTACAATTCATACTAGCCACAACAGCCTAAACAAAATATCTACCTCATTACAAAATAGCGTTAATGCTTTAAGCAAATGGTGTGATTACAACCATATGTCACTTAACCCCCACAAAACCAAAATCATGCTTATTACAACAAGACAAAAAAGACAAAACATGACAACCAGACTTCCACCTATATCAATCAACAATGAAACTATTGAAGAAGTTGATAACCATAAACTTCTAGGTGTAATAGTTGACAACAACCTTTCATGGATGATGCACATTAATAAATTATGCAAAACAGTTTCCAAACAAGTGTACCAATTATGCAAAATTAAACACTTTATCAACATACATGCCAGAAGAGTATTCCTACATGCTTACATTTTATCTTCCATTAATTATTGTTCTACGCTTTTTGATACAGCCAGTGCCAATATCCTAAAACCTCTTAACAGCATGTACAAAAGAGCACTCAAAGCAGTTCTCT
>CM060320.1:7579398-7581898 GCA_030674155.1 Stramonita haemastoma
CACACACACACACACACACACACGATCACACACGATCACACACTCATACACACAAATACAAACACACACACTAATAGATGTGCATACGTATACATACACATGCATCCCCCATCACACACACACACACACACACACACACACACACACACACACACACACACACACACACACACACACACACACACACACACAAACACACACACACACACACACACACACACACGCGCGCGCGGCGCACACACACATATACACACCCACCCACCCACACTCCCGCACACATTCTGCACACACCATAAACACCCATATACGCATACAAGCCCCCCCCCCCCCCCCCCCCCCACACACACACATACAACGTTCCTAACGAGATCGAACACTCAACCTTCCGAACAAAACTGTTGCACAAACCACAGGCCCACATCTCTCGGCACATAAACCAGACGTCGATTCTCCAATTGCCTTTTAATAGAGAGCGACGTGCTTTGCAATCAGCCACACATCTTTCTTGCAAGCAAATCATATCGCTTTTTATTTTACATTTCAAAGATTGAATTCCCATATACGGAGATTAGTTTCAGCCACTCTTGCGAAAATCAGGAAGCGAAAGAGAAATTAAATAAAAAAGATCTTATAACCCCTCTTCCCCCTCCACCCACCTCCGCCCTTCCCCCCAAAAAATCCACAAAACAAAGACGAAACTCTGAACAAACAAAAAACCATAGATACATAACAATTAAAAAAAAAAGGATGGATAAATATGTAATTCTTTTAAATTTTTAAATCTCTATCTTTAATGCCCGCGTCAAGTCTACGACACTTGAAACCATCAATTTTAAATCGAGGATATACGTCTGTTTTCTCTCTTTATTATATTTATCTATTTGTCTGTGTCTGTCTCCCTATCTATCTGCCTCTGCCTGTCTTGTCTGTATGTCTGTCTGTCTTTTTTTTTGTCTCTCCGCTCTGTCTCTGTTTCTCTGTGTCTATGTCTTTCTCTCCATCTGTTCTGTGTGTGTGTGTCGGGGGGGGGGGGGGGGGGGGGGGGGGGGGGGGCGGGCGCGCGATGTGGTACGTTGTGCGTGGTGGTGTGGTGTGTGCCCGCGCGCTCGCACGTGCGTGCGTATGTTTGTGCGTGTGTGTATGTATGTGTGCATGTGTTTGTTGGTTTGTGTGTGTGTGTGTGTGTGTGTGGTGTTGTGTGCACATACGCGTGTGCATGCGTACTTCCTGCTCTCTAGTCCCTTATAATGCAGTAAACATTGATTATGCAAAATGTGAAATCCAGGTTTTACTTGATAAAGGAATGAATTAAAAAGCATCGGTAAAATAAAATAGATTGATCCTGTGACGATAGAAGAAGAAAATGGCCCCTTATCTGCCCAATGCGGTGAAAATCTTCTTCTTCCAATTTCATTCCAATGAGATTTGACCAAAGAAATTGCCTTCCTTGTTGAACAACGAAACACGCATTCATTTCTGTCTCTGTTTCTGTCTGTCTGTGTGTCTGTGTGTCTCTGTCTGTCTCTCCCTCTGTCTCTCTCTCTCTCTGTCTTTCAGTGTCTGTCTGTCTGTCTGTCTGTCTGTCTGTCTGTCTGTCTGTCTGTCTGTCTTTCAGTGTCTGTCTGTCTCTCTTTCACTCTATGGTTTTCTGTCTCTATATTTCTTTATCTTTCCATATTTTTCTCTCCCGCTCCCTCTCCGTCTCCCCCTCCCTATCTCCCCCTCCCCCTCTCTCTCGATCTATGTACATATCTCCGTCTCTCTCTATCTCTGAGTGTTTCGCTTTCTGACACTCTCTCTTCCTCACACACACACACACACACACACACACACACACACACACACACCACACACACACACACACACGCGCGCGCGCGCGCGCGCGCGCGAGCGCGCGCGCATGCAGACACACAGGCAGGCAGGCGCACGTTCAAACACATATTCTCTCTCTCTCTCTCTCTCTCTCTCTCTCTCTCTCTCTCTCTCTCTCTCTCTCTCTCTCTCTCTCTCTCTCTCTCTCTCTCTCTCTTATCCTATCCTCTTTAACGTGTATTATATGCGCGCGCACACACACTCGCACACGTATTTGTGTGATTGTACGTGTGTGTGCTGATACTTATGCGTATGAGAGAGAGAGAGAGAGAGAGAGAGAGAGAGAGAGAGAGAGAGAGAGGGAGAGAGAGAGAGAGAGAGAGAGAGAGAGAGTGAGAGAGAGAGAGAGAGAGAGAGAGTTTAAGCAGTTGCGTTGTATGTGTGCATATGTCTATGTGCTGGCACATGCGAGCACACGCACACGCGAGCACGCACATGCAAGAACACGCGCACACGCATGTTTCACGTGATCACGCATGTGACCTGCAAATAAGGCCTATAAACCTTGTGAAATTAGCGGTTTTCCTGTTCTCAAATTAGATTAAGAGCTGTAAATTAGTTTTTTGGCAAAAAATAACACGACACAAATTCAATCTGTCTGCTGATCTGTCTGTTTTTTCCCCTTTTT
>CM060320.1:7586898-7596898 GCA_030674155.1 Stramonita haemastoma
GTTATCTAAAGTGGGACTTTCTTAATACTTTAAAAGATTGAGCTATCAAAAGTGGGACTTTCTTAATACTTTAAAAGATTGAGCTATCAAAAGTGGGACTTTCTTTAAAACTCCAAGGTTCACCAATGGTGATGTTTTGCCAAAGCGACCGTTTTTGTCCACCATGAAAGCAGCCGCGTTATCACCATCACGCCATGTGCTTGCTTTGATTCTCTAATCAAATCCCCCCAAAAAGTCGTTCGTTGATCCCTCCATGCCAGAATACCTGCACTCCCGCCTGTCTGCCTGTTGTCTGTTCTCTTGCCTGTTGTCTGTTCTCTTGCCTGTTGTCTGTTCTCTTGCCTGTTGTCTGTTCTCTTGCCTGTTGTCTGTTCTCTTGCCTGTTGTCTGTTTTCTCTTGCCTGTTGTATGTTCTCTTGCTTGTTGTCTGTTCTCTTGCTTGCTGTCTGTTCTCTTGCCTGCTGTCTGTTCTCTTGCCTGTTGTCTGTTCTCTTGCCTGTTGTCTGTTCTCTTGCCTGTTGTCTGTTAGTCTGTCTGCCTGTCTGCCTGTTGTCTGTTTGTACTTTTGTCTATTGTCTGTTAGTCTGTCTGTCTGTCTGCCCGTTGTCTGTTCTTTTGCTTATTGTCTGTTTGTCTGTCTGCCTGCCTGTTGTCTGTTCATTTGCTTATTGGCTGTTAGTCTGTCTGTCTGTCTGTCTGTCTGCCTGTTGTCTGTTCTTTTGCTGATTGTTTGTCTGTCTGCCTGCTTGTTGTCTGTTCTTATATTTATTGTCTGTTAGCCTGTCTGTCTGCCTGCCTGTTGTCTGTTCTCTTGCTTATTGTCTGTTAGTCTCTCTGTCTGCCTGCCCAATGTCTGTTCTTTTGTCTATTGTCTGTTAGTCTGTCTGTCTGCCTGCCCAATGTCTGTTCGTCTGTCTGTCTGCTTGCGCCTGCCTAGCCTGCCCCCTCTCTCTTTCTCTCGTAATATATTCATTCTGGCACTCAAAAGACAAATGACCGCTTGTTTTGATCGTGTTTTTCTCTTGCTGTCAATTTGTTCACAGATTGATTTCAAATCATGGCGCGTAGCATCTTGGTATTTCCCGCTGGTGTCAGATTTCACCTGTTTTTGCTGGTGGTGTTTTGTTTTGGTTTGTTTTCCAAGCGATGTCAATGCGTGCAAAATATTCCTGGTATGATGTATGTATGTATTTTATAAAATGAAATAAAATACAGAGCATTATGTGTAAGCTGTACTTGAGAAGAGAATGTGTTTGCTGCAGAACATCTATCTATCTATCTATCTATCTATCTATCTATCTATCTATCTATCTATCTATCTATCTATCTATCTATCTATCTATCTATCTATCTATCTATCTATCTATCTATCTATCTATCTATCTATATATACATTTTTGTATATTTTCTTGAAAAAAAACCCTCAATTTGCTGCCCCCCCCCCTCCAAGCACACAGATGAGGTAACACAGTAAAATAGTAATAAATGATAGTCATATGAGCACAACCGTGTTCAACTTTCCTTCTTCTTTTATTACAAACATCAGCAAATTTCCGCTTTTATCCTGAAGCTTCCTGTTAGCTCTCCAGCCTTCCTTAACATTAGCATCACCATCACTCTTTCGTGTCCTAAAGAATAAAGCCGATTTAGAAAATACATAAGCTCTGCTCTACATCTTTACCCGAGAATGTGTGTCTGAGGAAAAGGGAAATCTAGCTATTGTTGATGATGTCTTGTCTAACTCTAGGAAGACTGAACATAAACCTTTATTTTCCCCCTCGCTCTTCTGTTAGAGCCCCGAGGTTTAACCAATAGTGAGATTTTGCGTATGCCACCGTTTTAGCCCATCATGAAGATAGCCGCATTTCGACTTCGAAGATATAGACCTTGCCAATAAGGCCTGGCATCATTGACATCATAGATGCACTCAATGCCCCCTGCATGCAGCATGGCTCTCTGAGGAATAGCCACTGTCTCAGCAACCTCCGTCTTTTCTGTTCGTTGCAGCGTAGGCGTAATTGAATCAGTGCACACAGCAAGATGCTGTTTTGGCTGAGAGAATTATAGCAAGCTAAGCGTAGTTCTGTTTGAAGTTTTTTTTTAAAGGGCCAATTTCAATCTCGCTGATTTGCAATTGTCACAGAAAGGTCAACAGGAATTAGTTTGCAGGAGGTGCACAATAGGATTGGAGTAAGATTTATAGAGAACTTATAGAGAACCACCGCAGGTTTTTTCTCTCTGTGTAAAAGGTGGGTCGTTTTCCTTAGTGTCAGTGCCCTCGTCACAGTTACGAAATCACCTTCCTTCCTTCCTTCCTTCCTTCTCCTTCCTTCCTTCCTTCCTTCCTTCCTTCCTTCCTTCCTTCCTTCCTTCCTTCCTTCCTTCCTCCCTTCCTTCCTTCCTTCCTTCCTTCCTTCTTTCACTCATTTATTCATTTGTACTTTCACCATTATCCTTTTGTTTGTTCAGTCATTCATTCAGAACTAGCTCTTTTTTTTCTTACAGACTCTATTACTGTTTCGCGTTTTCTCCAAAACGGTTTCATGGCGTACACAATCACTCCACGGGTCAATGCTTCCTGTGCACAGGCATCCATAGATCTGCTGACCCGGGCTCGAATCTAGTTAGAGAAATTTTCTCCTGGAGCTAACATCAGTGGTGACTAGACTGCGTTCTCCCAAAAGTCTTTCGGATGAGACTATAAACCGAGGTCCGTGTGCGAACGCACGCAGAACATCTTGCGCACACGTTAAAACCTGTTCTGCTTTTCGGAAGAGTAAGCCATTATGTGGCGGTGGGAACGGATGATAATTGACAAAACTGCAGGCACGCGGGGACTAGATATAAGAAGCACACGAGGGCTTATTCTATTATTCTCGAAACAAAAGAATAAATAAACAAAAGAATGAAATTTTTTTGAAAAATGAACTTCACTACCCATTGGTCCACTTAAGCCTGGAGTGTTTATACATTTTTGCAATATATGGAGTATGATATACAGGAGTTTTGATATGCATACGTAATCACTATTGACAAGTTAATAAATAGTCATCAGCAGGTCTGTGTTTACGTTGACCTTGGAGATGGTAAAAGTGTCTTATCTGAACTCCAAACAACTTTTGAGGTTTTCACATTTTAAAAGCAGTTTTCACAGCAATATCACCGAGTCTTATTTTCTTATTGTTTGTTTTTGTTGTTTCTCGGTTAAAGCTCTGAGGTTCACCGATGGGAAAAGTTTGCGTATGCGACAAGTTTTCACCTACCATTAAGGTAGCTGCATTCTGACAACAGGGATAAGAGTCTTATCAAATGGGCAGCTATGGATCGAAGTTGATAATGTAGTAATTCAATGCGTTGAGAAAAAAAAGAACTTCAAGTTTAGCACTGACAAAATAATTGTATTATAGGATAACTGTTGTGTTGTAATGTATTGTAATATATTTGTAATGTATTGTACTGTGTATGCCACATTCAGTGACGGCAGAGCATGTCGCCACAAGAGCTACACCATCGATTAAAGAAAATTCTACTGTCTGTATATGTAGTTGTTTCCCTTTCCTAAATACATGCGAAACACATTAAAAAAAATAACCCATCGCTCATTGGCGATAAAAAATCAAACGAAAGAACTGACTGCAAGTTTTAAGCTAGCAGTATCACTGAGACTGCCACACCTGGCTTTCAGAGCATTATATTGGAGATTCTTCACTTGATCTCCTTGGGTCAAATTATGTGCACTTAACTGGTTTTTTTTTCCAAATTCTTGATATCCAGTCAACTCTTAAGGGATATAAACGACAACATAAAATACAATCCCCAAAGTGGGAATGCGGCGACCTTAATGGTGGGCTAACAGTTTCATTCGCAAAATGTTACCATTGGTGAAACTTGGAACCTAAGGAACAAACAAAACCAACAAAAACACCACAAAAAATCATCGACAAAACAAATACCACCGTCCTAAACCCCCCCAATAAAAACACCAAAGCACCAAGGCACCAATCACAAGACAAACCCAAACTACGGGTCCCCTGGGGTCATCCACTGTCTCAGTCTCCTCCACAGGGCTGCTGCAGAGCGGGGATACTATCTACTCTGTACAAAATGTCCTTAACTCCAGGCACTATAGGGATGCAGGTTTGACTGCTATTTTTGTTGTGAAAAGAGAGGTAGGTCCACAAAAACTAGATTATTTGTAGGAGGCACAAGTTGGAAAAGGGCAGTTTGTTACTTTGACAAAGTCACAATAGAGTTTTCTAGGGGACTTATTTTTGGCTGCTTTTACCCGGGGGAGCCTACCATTAAAGTCCGGTGTAACTTAATTTTTTTCTATGTGTATGCAGTTTCCTAAGTTTTTTTTTCTTCCAGTCCGGTTTTAGTTTTCAGATTTTACTTTTCTCCTAAGACCATCATTATAAGAAGCCCCCTGACTTTCCCTTTTTGCTTTAGTGTACTTCTCAAGAATCGCCCCCCTAAAAATACAACCCTAACTAACGTAATAAACAACAATATCACCAAAACACGCAATGACCCCCTCTCAAAAAAACAAAAAAAAAAGAAAAAAAGACAAATTCTCCAACCTAAAAAGCAACTCACAGCAAAAAAACTAAAGTGGAATTTTTCTGCCAGGGGATAGCAACACAGCTGTCAGAAAAATAGCAATATGATATTATTCTGATATTATTTATCATATTTCTCTTCTTATTGTTGCTGTTGCAAATGACAGTAATGGACTTGTCTTTGTCTAGTTTGTTTGTTTCTTTGTTTGTCGATAATGGCATGTTCTGTTTTTTAAAACTATCTATCTTTGCTGTTTCTTTTTGTACTTTGCATTGTTTTAGGGCTGCCTGTCTGCTGATACAGTGCCGGGTTTTCTAGTGCAGATTGGAGATGTGTGTGGAGGAGAGAAAAGGTGTTGTAATGGCGAACGGTAACACACTGTTCGATATGATCCCCCAAATATTTAACTTTAGAACGTTTGTATGAAGCTTAAGGTTACCAGGAATAATGTCCCTAGCCATTTCATATTCCTCCTCCTCTTCCTCCTTGTTCTTCTTATACTTGTTGTTGTTGTTGTTGTTGTTGTTGTGTTGTTGTTGTTGTTGTTGTTGTTTCTTCTTCTTCTTCTTCTTCTTCTTCTTCTTCTTCTTCTTCTTCTTGTTTTATTTTATTTTATTTTATTTTATTTTATTTTATTTTATTTTATTTTATTTTATTTCATACCACTCTATGTCACAGAAGATTTCTCTGCGTGAAATTCGGAATGCTCTCCCCGGGGAGAGCGCGTCGCCACAGGTGCAGCGCCTACCCATAATTTTTTTCCAATCAGGGATGGTGTCTAAGCACGACACCTGTGTGCATGCTTTTTTTTTTTTAATAATTTTTTCATCCGCTCCTACCCGCACACAATGGCCTGCTCTTCCAAAAGGCGGAACGGGGTTTTAACGTGTGCGTAAGATGTTCTGCGTGCGTTCGCACACGGGGCCTCGGTTTATAGTCTCATCCGAATGACTGTTGTTTGTTGTTGTTGTTGTTGTTGTTGTTGTTGTTGTGTTGTTGTTGTTGTTGTTGTTGTTGTTGTTTGTTGTTCTTCTTCTTCTTCTTCTTCTTCTTCTTCTTCTTCTTCTTCTTCTTCTTCTTCTTCTTCTTCTTCTCCTCCTCCTCCTCCTCCTCCTCCTCCCCATCCTCCTCCCACTCCTCCTCTATTTTAAATCATACACTTCAAATTCACTTCGTTAAAATATTAATTTTAAAACAAGGCTAGTTGTTCATGCCCTTCAGATCTAAAGCTTAAAACGACACCACCTTTACCTTTTACATCAATGCAAAAACAACCAGTCTCCATCTTATCTGCCTAATTTGTCATCTTTTTGTCTTCCATTGGGATCCCAAGTGACCCTGACATCTCTTTACCCGCTTTCTGTCACATAGCCTTTGTGCCGACACAATGCACAAGGCAGCGAGGCTAATTGAATAACGCTGATAGTACGTTCTCCACTTCGTCATTTCCCCCCTGTTAGCACTCCCTGTCACATTGAGTCTGCACTGACATTTCCTTCTACTTTTCGTTCCTCTGCTAAAGCTCCTAGGCTTATCAAAGGTGAAATTTTGCGTATGCTACAATTTTTGCCCGCCATTTAGATAGCTGTTTTCCGACTTCGGGGACAATGTCTAAACCCGACACTAGTATGCATGCTTTAAAAAAACAACCCATGTCATCTGTTCCTACCAGCACGCAATGTCCTACTCTTCCAAAGGCGAAATGGGTTTTATTGTGTGCGCAAGATGTTCTACGTGCGTTTTCACAAGGAATATCGGTTTATAGTCTCTTCAGAGGTACTTTCAGGGGGGTGGAATCTGTACTGGTGTTAACTCCACAAGAAAAAATCCCCTTGAACAGGTGTCTTGATGATGATTCAGTCTTGGATCGTCAGATCACAAATGCAATACTCTAACAACTAGGTTATCCCCCCGAAATTTCCTTCTAAAAAGAGCGTTACTTACATTCGGTTAGGCCTAAGTGAAGGCACTGTATTCTCTGGCCTTAGGCTTTGCTATATGACTGATCCTCCCACAAATAGCATTCCTTATTTCTGCACGAAAAGGACTGCTGGGCAGTTTTGATGGACTTATCTATTGTGGGTTCTGCCAAAGAGCTCTCCCATAGGGCTGGGTCAGAGGCCTAAGGCGTGAAGTATAGGGATGACACGCGCAGTGCTTGCTGATGAATCTACTAACAGCTGGGGAATCAGGTGTCATTGGTCATTTTGCTCCTTCTTCTCTTCCTCCTCTTCCTTCTTCTTTTTCTCTTGACAGCTCTTTCCTCTTCTTCCTCCTCTTTTGCTACATCTTGTTGTTGTTGTTGATGTTGTTGAAAAAAGAATGCGAAGAAGACGGAGAAGAAGAAGAAGAAGAAGAAGAAGAAGAAGAAGAAGAAGAAGAAGAAGAAGAAGAAGAAGAAGAAGAAGAAGAGGAAGAAGAAGAAGAAGAAGAAGAAGAATGCAAAGAAGGAGAGCAAGAAGAAAAAGAATGCTTAAACTTTTGAGATTAGAATCTCACTACTTCCCTTTAATCTATCAGTGACCTGTGCCACCCGTTTACACTTCTGTTCACTTCTGTCTTGATTCATTCCAACAGAAGGCACTGGGCTGTAAAACTAGTTGAACAATGTTGGACAGACAGACATTCCCTGTTCTTTGTTGGCCTGTTGCCTCCCCTTCTTTCATATCTATTTCGTATTTCTCTTTCCTTCAGGGAGGCCATCATTACTACTGGATCTGGCATTAAGGAATCGTATTCTCCCATGCTTCACTTGGTAGCTGAAGTTCTTGTGAATGATATCGATGTTTTTCTATGAATTTAAATGATTGTTTTCTGCCAAGGCCTGCCATGCTATTGCTGAAAGCTGTGTATAGTGTGAGGAGGTATGGGAATCGTGATTTCTCTGTGGTGTGAAGAGAGGTATGTGAATGGTACATGTGGTGACTGGTGACGTTTGTGTGGTTGGAGGAGGTATGAGAATGATGATTAATCTTTAAGTGTGAGGAGGTATGGGAATAGTCATGTTGTGACTGGTGATTTCTGTGTGGTGTGAGAAGGTATGGTACTATGACTGGTTTGATTGATTTGATTGATTGATTTATTCTTTTATATCGAGGATCATGGAATAAGCACTCTTGTGCTTCTTTACATCCAGTCCCCGTGTGTAAGCAGTTTTGTAAATGTCATCTGTTCCCACCGGCACACGATGGCCTACTCTTACGAAAAGCAGAACAGGATTTAACGTGTGCGTAAGATGTTGTGCATGCGTTCACACACGGGGCTTCGGTTTAAAGTCTTATCGAAGGACTTTTGGGGAGAGTGGAGTCAGCACTGATGAGGAGGTATGATAATGTGACTGCTGATTTCTGTGTGGTGTGAGGAGGTATGGGAATGATCATGTTGTGACTGCTGATTTCTGTGTGGTGTGAGGAGGTATGGGAATGGTCATGTTGTGACTGCTGATTTCTGTGTGGTGTGAGGAGGTATGGGAATGGTCATGTTGTGACTGCTGATTTCTGTGTGGTGTGAGGAGGTATGGGAATGGTCATGTTGTGACTGCTGATTTCTGTGTGGTGTGAGGAGGTATGGGAATGATCATGTTGTGACTGCTGATTTCTGTGTGGTGTGAGGAGGTATGGGAATGGTCATGTTGTGACTGCTGATTTCTGTGTGGTGTGAGGAGGTATGGGAATGGTCATGTTGTGACTGCTGATTTCTGTGTGGTGTGAGGAGGTATGGGAATGGTCATGTTGTGACTGCTGATTTCTGTGTGGTGTGAGGAGGTATGGGAATGGTCATGTTGTGACTGCTGATTTCTGTGTGGTGTGAGGAGGTATGGGAATGGTCATGTTGTGACTGCTGATTTCTGTGTGGTGTGAGGAGGTATGGGAATGGTCATGTTGTGACTGCTGATTTCTGTGTGGTGTGAGGAGGTATGGGAATGGTCATGTTGTGACTGCTGATTTCTCTATTGTTTCAGCTGTTGAACTTGGGGGTGATTCTTCTTCTTCTTCTTCTTCTTCTTCTTCTTCTTCTTCTTCTTCTTCTTCTTCTTCTTCTTCTTCTTCTTCTTCTCTTCTTCTTCTCTTCTTCTTCTTCTTCTTCTTCTTCTTCTTCTTCTTCTTCTTCTTCTTCTTCTCTTCTTTCTTCTTCTTCTTCTTCTTCTTCTTCTTCTTCTTCTTCTTCTTCTTCTTCTTCTTCTCCTTCTTCTTCTTCTTCTTCTTCTTCTTCTTCTTCTTCTTCTTCTTCTTCTTCTTCTTCTTCTTCTTTTTCTTGTCCTCATCTTTCTGCTTCTTTTTCTTTAATAAAATTTCACGGTTTTTAATGTATGTCCATACCATACAAACATAGTTTTAATTAGCAAGTGAATCAATGCAATCTAATAGCTCAATAACATCCTTTGACCACATTTTTTAACCATTGCAATGCCTTCTCTCTCTCTTCTCCCCTTCCACAAATTTCTTCATCTCTTCCACCAAAATTCACGAAGCTGTTCAGCTAATCAAATGATGACGGAAAGACAGTTCCCTCCCCCCACACTCTTTAGCCATTTCCCACCCAGCAGCACGACCTTTCCTATCTAATCAGTGTTGACCTTTTCACCAAGGACAGACAGCATTCACAGAGACTCTGGGGGTCATTCAGAATGACATTTCCTCATGCAGTGCTGGGTAGTTGACGTTCTCGGGAATCCCATTAACTATTTTCTCTTCTGAAGGACACTGCCTGATCTTGTTGATAGAGCCTTCCTGTCTGTTCCTGTCACACATCACAGGTGACTGGGGAAAGCCGTGTGTGTGGTGTGAAGTATGGGGAAGACACAGGTTGTGACTGCTGATTAATTTAATCTGTGATGTGATTATCAGCTGTGAGAAATTAGGGGAGGTTTGGTGATTAGCCTCCCTCTTTTCTTGTTCATTTTGTTATTGCTGTTGTTGTTGTCTTTTGTTATTCTTGTTGTTCTTCTTGTTCTTGTTTTTGTTGTTGTTCTTCTTTTTTTTTTCTTCTTGTTGTTGTTGTTCTTGTTTCTTGTTTTTCTTCTTCTTCTTGTTTTAGTTGTTGTTGTTGTTGTTGTTGTTGTTATTGTATTTGTATTTGTTGTTGTTGTTGTTGTTGTTGTTGTTCTTCTTCTTCTTCTTCTTCTTCTTCTTCTTCTTCTTCTTCTCTTCTTCTTCTTCTTCTTCTTCTTCTTCTTCTTTGCAATTTCTCCACAATTCTCCTTTTTCTTCCTAATAAGATATGGAAGTGTAACTTGTATCATATATGAAAAAAAGCCCATGGCCTCATATGAGAGTATGACCTCTTAAAGTACAAAAACAACTGTCATCTCAATCTATCATCCTATTAACTTCCTTTAAACTCTTTTTTATTTTTGGATCCCCTTTTCTCTTCTCCCCATCCACAAATTTCTTCATCTCTTCCACCAGCATTCACCAAGCTGTTCAGCTAATCAAATAAT
>CM060320.1:7605631-7608131 GCA_030674155.1 Stramonita haemastoma
CATTGAATGCCTATTTTTATTTTATTTATCTATCTATTTATTTATTTGTTCATTCATTTAATTATTTATTTGTTCTTTCTTTCATTTCGAGAATAATGGAATAAGCCCCCATGTGCTTTTTTACCTCCTTTACCCGTGTGCATGCTGTTTTGTCAATGTTGTCATACCTTCCCACCTGCACACAATGGCCAACTCTTCCAAAAAGTGGAACGGGTTTTAACGTGTGCGCAAGATGTTCTGCGTGCGTTCGCACAAGGGACCTCGGTTCACAGTCTCATCCGAAGGAGTTTTGGGGAGAATGGAGTCGGCATTGATGTTAACTCTAGCGAAAAAATCCTCGAACGAGATTCGAACCCGGTCAGCAGATCTATGGATGCTTGGGCACAGGAAGTATTGACCCATGGAATGATTTTCTACGCTGTGAAACCATTTTGAAGAAAACGTGAAACTGTAAATGAATCTGTAAGAAAAAAAAGAGCTAGTTCTGAATGAATGACTGAACAAACAAATGGATAATGGTGAAAGTACAAATGAATGAATGAATGAATGAATGAATGAATGAATGAATGAATGAATGAATGAATGAATGAATGAATGGAGGAAGGAAGGAAGGAAGGAAGGAAGGAAGGAAGGAAGGAAGGAAGGAAGGAAGGAAGGAAGGAAGGAAGGAAGGAAGGAAAATAAATCTCTACACACGTAAGTCACATTTGCAACGCTGTATGGGGCAGATAGAGAAAAACTGAAAATGAGGCGATTTCCTAACTGTGACGAGGGCACTGACACTAAGGAAAACGACCCACGTTTCACACAAAGAGAAAAAACCTGCGGTGGTTCTCTCTAAGTCAACAATCTGACTCCGATCCTATTGTGCACCTCCTGCACACTAATTCCTGTTGACCTTTCTGTGACAATTGCAAATCAGCGAGATTAAAATTGGCCCTTTAAAAAAAAATTCCAAACAGAACTACGCTTAGCTTGCTATAATTCTCTCAGCCAAAACAGCATCTTGCTGTGTGCACTGATTCAATTACGCCTACGCTGCAACGAACAGAAAAGACGGAGGCTGTTGAGATAGTGGCTATTCCTCAGAGAGCCATGCTGCATGCAGGGGCATTGAGTGCATCTACGATGTCAATGATGCCAGGCCTTATTGGTAAGGTCTATATCCTTGAAGTCGGAATGCGGCTATCTTCATGATGGGCTAAAACGGTGGAATACGCAAAATCTCGCTATTGGTTACACCTCGGGGCTCTAACAGAAGAGCGAGGGGGAAAATAAAGGTTTATGTTCAGTCTTCCTACAGTTAGATAAGACATCATCAACAATAGCTAGTTTTCCCTTTTCCTCAGAAACACATTCTCGGGTAAAGATGTAGAGCAGAGCTTATGTATTTTCTAAATCGACTTCTTTTTTTAGGACACGTAAGAGTGATGGTGATGCTGATGTTAAGGCAGGCTGGAGAGCTAACAGGAAGCTTCAGGATAAAAGCGAAAATTTGCTGATGTTTGTAATAAAAGAAGAAGGAAAGTTGAACACGGTTGTGCTCATATGACTATCATTTGTTACTATTTTACTGTGTTACCTCATCTGTGTGCTTGGAGGGGGTGGGGTGCCCAGCAAATTGAGGGGTTTTTTTTCAAGAAAATATACAAAAATGTATATATGTATATACTAGATAGATAGATAGATAGATAGATAGATAGATAGATAGATAGATAGATAGATGGATAGATGGATAGATGGATGGATGGATGGATGGATGGATGGATGGATGGATGGATGGATGGATGGATAGATAGATAGATAGATAGATAGATAGATAGATAGATAGATAGATAGATAGATAGATAGATAGATAGATAGATGTTCTGCAGCAAACACATTCTCTTCTCAAGCACAGCTTACATATAAGGTTCTGTATTTTATTTCATTTTATAAAATACATGCATACATCATACCAGGAATATTTTGCACGCATTGACATCGCTTGGAAAACAAACCAAAACAAAAGAAAACACCAACAACAAAAACAGGTGAAATCTGACACCAGAGGGAAATACCAAGATGCTACGCGCCATGATTTGAAATCAATCTGTGAACAAATTGACAGCAAGAGAAAAACACGATCAAAACAAGCGGTCATTTGTCTTTTGAGTGCCAGAATGAATATATTACGAGAGAAAGAGAGAAGGGGCAGGCTAGGCAGGGACAGACAGACGAACAAACATTGGGCAGGCAGACAGACAGACTAACAGACAATAAGCGAATGAACAGATATTGGGCAGGCAGGCAGACTAACAGACAACAAGCAAGAGAACAGACAACGGGCAGGCAGACAGACAGACAAGCAGACAATAAACATAAGAACAGACAACGGGCAAACAGACTAACAGACAATAAACAAGAACAGACAACGGCAGGCAGACAGACAGACTGATAGACAATAAACATAAGAACAGACAACGGGCAGGCAGACAGACAGACTAATAGACAATAAACA
>CM060320.1:7618131-7625631 GCA_030674155.1 Stramonita haemastoma
TATTGCCCATTCACTTAACTTCGCTTGGTCTTTTTCCGATTTGGCGTTTAGTTTTGTTCTTTGTTTATTTGTTTATTTGCATACACGGATAAAATGTATATTGATTCATTGTTTTGTTTTGTTTTTCTAATGGGCGTCAGTTGCGTGCAGATCATTGAGCATTATCTTTCCTTTCGGCTGTTTCCCCCCCCCCTTTTTTTTGGAAGTGTGTGTGGTGGGGGGGGGGGGGGGTTCACGTATATCACTTCATCGACCAAAAACCTTTTTGTCTTAATTTCTGTTTCTTTCTTTTGCGTCTTTTTTATTTCTTTAATTTTTGTTCGCTCCTCTACTAAAGCACCGAGGTTCACAAAATTGACGGTGAGATTTTTACATATATGACCATTTTTGCCCATCATTGAGGTAGCAGTATTCTGACTTCCGGGACTCTTTATTTCCTTTCAGTAGTTGTACTTTATCTACTTCATAGAATCATTCCTCTCTTTATTCATTTTTTTCTACTCATTTTTAACTTTCGGGAACGGGATAGCTCAGTGGTCAGAGCATTCGCTTTCCCCCAGCCAAGGTAAAGTAGTATGGAGTGTGGTTACCAATTGGATGGGTGACCGTTTGCACGCTAGAGAAGCTGAGGTCTCTGACGCCTCACTCCCCTACGACCACATAATAATGTTATGGAACACCTTTACACTTTACCGTTGCATTATGTCTACTTCATAGTGGTGCGGTGTGGTGTGGCTTGGTGTGGTGTGGTGCGGTGTGCTGTGCTGTGCTGTGCTGTGCTGTGCTGTGCTGTGCTGTGCTGTGCTGTGCTGTGGTGGTCATTGTTGTTGCTGTTGTTGTCGCTTGTTCTTGATCTCTTTATTCCTTTATTCTCGTATTCCTCTTTTTCCCAACTCATTCCAAACTTTCTAAAGCCCCTCTCTCCTATCATCTCTTCTATGTTGCAGGCAGCCACATCGAAGAACGACGACACGGCTCCTTTGCACGAGTCCTCAGACGATGAGTTCTGACTCACCGGCTCACAAGACGAGCGCAACTCATCCCCCGTCAGTGAGCACATCATCCTCGTTCACTCCTCCAGCACTGAGTTCCGCGAGCACCCTCAGCTGAGCAGCAGCAGCAGCACTGAGCACGATCGTCTGCACACGAGGGAGGAGTCGGCCCCCACACTCTGCACTATACACCAAGACTTCAACTTCACACACACTACTTGGAAAAACCGACTGAAAAAGGGAGGAGAGGAGAGAGGAGATGAGGAGGGGGAGGACGAGGAGGGGGAAGAGGAGGAGGAGGAACAGGGGATGGAGAGTGAAGGGTGTGGGGAGGGGGAAAACTGTGACGTCATTCAGTGTTTGGTGCGTGGAGAGGGGGGCGGAGGGGAGGAGGGCGAGGTGGAGGTTCGTGTTCTGACGGAGTATTCCAGACTGTTGCCTAAAGGACATACCGAGTCTTCGTTCTCTTCTTTTGCCACCATTTAGGGGGGCGTCTGTGTGTGTGTTTGTGTGGTGTGGTGTGGTGTGGTGTGGTGGGGTGGTCATTGTTGTTGTTGTCGTTTTTGTTGTTGTTGTTGTCGCTTGTTGTGTTGTATTGTATTGTATTGCACTTGTATTGTGACATGTTTTGTATATGTAGTGTTTTGATGTGTTGTGCTGTTTTGCGTCGTGTCTCGTCGTGTCGTATTGTCGCATCGTCGCATTGTTGTTGTTGTTGTCGCTTGTTCTTGTGTTTGTGTTATGTTTTGTAGTGTTTTGATATGTCGTGCTGTTTTGTGACGTGTCTTATCGCGTCGTGTTGTTATATCGTCGAGCGTCTCATTGTTGTTGTTGTCGCTTGTTCTTGTGTCTGTGTTATGTTTCGTAGTATTGTGCTGTGTTGTGCTGTATTTCTATCGTGTCGTGTCTTATCGCGTTGCACTGTGTTGTACTGTATCACATTGTGTTGTATTGTAGTGTATGTCACTTGAGAACATTGCATTGCGTTGTATTCGATAGTACTGCATTGCATTTTCTTGTATCGTGTTGTGTTTTATTGTATTGTATTGCATTGCACTTTCTTCCATTACATTGCATTAAATCGCAATGACTTACGATGTCATATTTGTGCTGCACTACATTGCACTGAATTGCATTCCATTACATCGCATCACATCAGATTGTATCGTACTATATCGTATTGTATTTGTATGTACTGTATAGCATTGTATTGTGTTGTATTGTATTGCCAGAAAACAACACACAAAACAAAACAAAAAAATTCAAAATGCCGCAACTTATGCCACATTACTGGGCCAAGAAATTTGCAAAGACAAAAAAGCTACTCCCATTGTATGGCATTCTACTGTATTGCATTATAGTATCGTACCGTTTTTGTATTGCGTTCTGTAGTGTTGCCATAATACTGGCGCAGGAAACTTGCAAAAGTCAAAGAAAAAAGTCACTCTCGTAATTGTGACGCTACACCACAAAATGAGTCGCTTTGCAACTCGCCCACTTTTCTACTAGGAGCCATTAAAGGCAGATGGGGGTCAGGTTGTTGATTTCGAGATTTTGATAGATTAGATAACTGTAGCCATTCATCTACCTTGTACTGAAATATCAAGGTGTAATTGTTTCCTTTTGCTTTAAAAACGCGTTTATAACATCCAGCTCCCCATTCTGACCACCTATGATGATACAAATTCGTTAATGTCTCATTTTGTCACTTCCTGCAGTTTAAGACTTCAATTTGTAACAACTTTTTTATATAGAATTGTCCGATTTTTTTTTTAGTTGGATAGTGTTTTATTGCAGATTGATAACATGTCAATAACTAAAAATTGACTTCTGGTGCAACGTGACTCATTACGTGGTGGATCTTCACAATTATTACAAGGAAACAAATACACCTACCGATAGAATTTTGTGTCTTATTGAGTGGCGCTGCTCTTGTGGCAACCCACTTTTCCCGAGGACAGCAGCCCAAATTTCACTCAGAGAAAACTATGTTTGTGACTGAATGTGGTACACTTCATCTGAAACCTGTCTCTGGATTTAAAGATGTTTTTTGTCATTTCCATAGTCAGATAAACGAGCAGTATTCTCATATTGAATGTAACAGTATTCTGCAAAGTAGTTTGGGTTTTTTTGGGAAAACGAGATATTTTTTAAAGATGCAATCATGTTTGTTCCTTTAACTATTAATAACCACTTCTTCCTTCTCAAGAAATTCCTTATATATCCTTCTCATCACATCATATTAAAATCTGTCTTCCGCGCCATATTTGAATCAGGTTTGACACTGTCTCAGTGACATAATAGATTACATCTTGCATTAATCAGGCGATAAACGAACAGGCATTTATTATTTTTAATACATACTGGTTCAGCAAAGAAGAGGCTTGATACGAGTTCAAAATATGGAAACCATAAGATTGTATGGTATGATTCTCAGCAATATATAACACCAATTGCTAGAGTCATTTATCAGTCTTCCCTGTGGGGATGCCGGGGACCTGTCAGTATGAATATCATCCTCACTTTCTGGAAATTCTTTGCCATGAATTCCTTCTTTTCTATTGCTCTCTTTGTTTCTGCTCTGTTCTTTTTTCTTCTCGCCACCTCCTTCTTGTATATTTTCTGCTTTCTTGATCCATTCTCCTGCCCTTTTTTCAGAAATACCTAAAAGATAAAAATCCTCTCCCATGCCAAAGTCCAATGTGCTGGGCTTGACTTGTCAGGCGCTTAACGGAAGAGGAAGGCATTTTCGCTCATATGACAGACAACGAGAGTTCCTGTATGAGGGTCCGACGAAAATTTATCATTCTACGGTGGGAAGATTACTGTAATCCTTCTTTGGGGCGATGCATACCCCCGTCTGTTTTGACAAAATTTTATTACAAAAATGTTTACCTGTTTAAATCATCTCGTAGCCAATAAATATTGAACCAAACAGAAAATGGTTAAGCAGGCAGTCACATGAATACGGTGAAAATGGAGAGAGGCAAAACCCAATGTCTCTTTAATCTTCATGCGCGTTTGTGTCGACAGTTTGAAAAAAATGGACTGCTTTTAGTAAAACATATTCCATGCAAACAATAAAAACTGTGGTGTGCAATACAAAACAACAGAGACTGGTGTAGTGTAATGCAATTTGATACAATACAAACTGCTTAAAAGTGTCACTAGTGTCTTCCAAATGCACATTCCTAGGTTTCTGTGTTATATTGTATTGTACTGTAATGTGTTGTGTTGTATTGTATTGCAATGTATTGTATCCCACTTTAAATCACAGAAGATTCTCTGTATGAAATTTGGGCCAGCTACTCTCCTGGGGGAGAGAGAGTCGCCACAAGAGCAGCTCCACCCTTTTCTTTTTTTTTTCCTGTCTGCATGCGTATTTGTTTCCTTATCAGAGTAGCTTTTTTCTACAGAGTTTTTGCCAGGGACAACTCCCTTGTTGCCATGTGTTTTTTTTACGTGCGATTAAATGAGTGTCACAGTCGGGACCTCAGTTTCTTCTCGTCTCATCCGAAAGACTACCACCCAGACCGCCACTCACGGTCTAGTGGATAGGGAAAAAAAAGTTTCGTTCACAAACGTGGATTAAGCCACCATACACTTTGAACCCGGACTCTTTGCTTTCTAGGCAGGTGCGTAACCTCTAGACCACCAATCTGAACGGGCGAGTGCTTGCTAAGACGGCTTTTTATTATTTGTTGTTCTTGTTGCTGTTGTTGTTGCCGTTATCATCCTTGTGGCAATTATGTGACAAGATTTAGTCTAAGAAGTAGATAATGATATTCCAAGGTTGTGTACAAAAGCATCGTTAATGTCAAACTATGAAAATGAACATGTGCAAACACCATTCGTTTTTCTTTCTTCTTCTTTTTTCTTTTCCTTCTTCGACATTGTCGTTGTTGTTGTCATCGTCGTCGTTATCATTACAAACTGATGTGTTAAATGTCGTTAGTTTTTCAAAATAGTTGAAATTTTAGGTTCTGAAGTTTACCTAAATCTAAGCTATACCGTCTATTGTCACCCCAACCACCACCACCACAACATTATCATGCCTGTTTTTGGTGATATTTTCACTTTTGCTTCTCGTCTTCCCTCTTCTTCTTCTTCTTCTTCTTCTTCTTCTTCTTCTTCTTCTTCTTCTTCTTCTTCTCATTCTTCTTTGCATTCTTCTTTGCATTCTTCTTTGCATTCTTCTTTGCATTCTTCTTCTTTGCATTACTCTTCGTCGTATTCTCCTACCTCTTCGCATTCTTTGCATTCATCACATTCTTTGCTTTCTTCTTCATCTTTGCATTCTTCTCCTTCTTTGCATTCTTCTCCTTCTTTGCATTCTTCTTCTTCTTTGCTTTCTTCTTCTTTACATTCTTCTTCTTTGCATTCTTTTTCTTTGCATTCATCTTCTTTTTGTTGTCGTCGTTCTTTCTTCGTCCTGTTTTCACAAAACACTTTTTCGGGACCAGGTTTTTTCCTTGTGTGTTTAATGATATATTTTGTAAAATATCCTCTTTTAATTTTGACAGTCACCTTACTCTAGAAGTGTTATCTCTGTGTCTTAAATTGTGGTGTTTCTTAGTGTAAGATTTATTCGACCCGGAGTCGTGATCATACCATCATTCTCTCTCTCTCTCTCTCTCTCTCTCTCTCTCTCTCTCTCTCTCTCTCTCTCTCTCTCTCTCTCTCTCTCTCTCTCTCTCTCTCTCTCTCTCTCTCTCTCTCTCTCTGACTCTCTGACTCTCTGACTCTCTGACTCTCTTTCTTTCTCTCTCTTGGATAATGAATGAAGATCACTTAGTATGATTTTCTCACAAATTTTCTAAGTGTCTGCTATTATATAAACTTATGTATTGATGTTCATGTACTAGTGTTTATCACGTCATGCTTTGTGGCAGAAAATGTTATATGTAGTGTATGACATCAGTCCCGGTACAGCGGCTTTGTACATAATTATTATGACCAATTTTCGAGTGTTGTGACTGTTCACGTTCATTCAAACGATGACTGCGATTTCATCTTTCGAATTTGCCTATAGTTTTCTGTTGTTGTTGTCATCAGCACTGGAACATTCCTCTGTAAGTGACTTTTGTTGTCATTGTTACAAAAGCATGATTAAACTTGTGATTGGTTTTCGTCATCAACACAAATAGCAAAACTTCGCGATTGCTTTTTCATGATCAAGATAAATAGTATTTTATGTAACATTGAATATCTTCTGCTAAATATAACCCTTACATTATGTTAAATCTTGATTTTTTTATCTAAAAAAACTATCCCAGTCAAGTGATTTACGGTTATCATTTGCATGCTATTTGTGAATGAAAATATATCCTGGAAACAAAACAAAACAAATAAAATAAATAGGGAAAAGTGGATGCTCTTGACAAAAATGCCCATGCAACACCTGTGGTGTCAAATGGAGCCACCATACATCCCAGCAAGTACTCTAAAGCAGGCGACACACTCTCCTTCTCAACCTTGTGTGTTCAGATGACCCGTTCACACGTGTTCGTTCCAACCTGTCAGTGCGAAATAGACAAAACTCCTACACAGAACGTTGAAAACATGTACAAAGAAATAAAGGTCGCTGTGTACCCCAAGATGTCAGTCACACTCACAAAGCACACACATTGGTATGCACAAGGTGACCTGTAGCTTCACACTAAACGCTGATTGGCTGAAAGATGCAAGCTGGCCGTTTGAGCCTGATCCAGATAGATCATGCTCTATCTGTCTGGAACTGTCGGGTTGAAACTAACACCAGGAGCCGCTGGAGACGTACGTTTACAGTGGCAGACGTGCGTTTACAGGGACAGACGTGCGTTTACAGGGACAGACGTGCGTTTACAGGGACAGACTACGTTTACAGGGACAGACGTACGTTTACAGGGACAGACGTGCGTTTACAGGGACAGACGTACGTTTACAGGGACAGACGTACGTTTACAGGGACAGACGTACGTTTACAGGGACAGACGTGCGTTTACAGGGACAGACGTACGTTTACAGGGACAGACGAACGTTTACAGGGACAGACGAACGTTTACAGGGACAGACGAACGTTTACAAGGACAGACGTGCGTTTACAGGGACAGACGATCTGTGTGGGATGTGTTTCACCCTGACAGTCCTGACCTTACCGTTCCTGAAGCTGGTCCGCGGGCTGCTCCATGTCAGTGCCCAGTGGATTCCCTCCCTACCTGATCACCAGCTGCAACAGCAAACATCTGCCTCATTTGCAAGTCTTTGCTATAGACACAGGCCAGTCTGTCAATGCTGTGTCTTTTTTAGCCTTTATTTTTCTTTCCTTTTTTTGGGGGGGCAGTTTGTTTGTTTCTCTGTGGGGGGAGCTAGCACCAGTGCGGAACATCACATGTAATGCTAAACCACATCTACCAATTTATCTACTTCACGTGCAAAACGTTTGATCTGCTGCATGGTTCCCCTTCACCTTCACCGATCCTGTAGTCTAGTAGACCTGCTGGGTAACCAGTGAAGATTTCGCAACTTG
>CM060320.1:7630631-7636924 GCA_030674155.1 Stramonita haemastoma
GAAATCAGCATTGCAAATCACTTTCAAGTTTGCGAGGGAATGTATTCTTTTAATAATTGTCTTTTTTTATTGTAAAAGAAATGCTATTGAATACTTTTGTTGTTACAACAAGTGCTGCTTTTAAGAAGATACACATTTGTGGTATATCTGGTAATTAAGAGAGACAGAGACAGACAGACAGACGGACAGAGTGACACACAGACACACAGACAGAAACACAGACAAAAAGAAAGAGACAAAGACAGACTGACAGACACACAGACACAGTCACAGACACAGACACACACACACATACACACACACACACACACACACACACACACACACACACACACACACACACACACACACACACACACACACACACACACACACACACACACACAGATAGAGAGAAAACGTTTGGGGTACACATTATAAGTCAACAGACTTACAGACACAAAAGCAAACCATACTTTCATTCCGTGAAGTGTGAATAATAATTGAGACTAACAGGGGAGTGAGGGAAAAAACATAATTTAGTCACGAAAACAAACCATACTTTCATTCAGTGAAGTGTGAACAATAACTTAGGCTAAGAGGGGGAGTGAGAGAAGAAAATAGACTTATAGACACGAAAACAAACCATACTTTCACTCCATGAAGTTCGAACAATAACTGAGGCGAGTGTTTGAGTGAGCGAAGAAAAACAGAGTTATAGACACGAAAACAAACTATACTTTTATTCCATGAAGTTCGAACAATAACTGAGACTAGCAGTGGAGCCAGAGAAGAAAACAATCTTATACACACGAAAATGACCATACATTCATTCCACAAAATGTGAACATTGAGACCAACAGAGAAAGTGACAGAAGAAGAAAACAGACTTATAGACAGGAAAACAAACCATACATTCATTCCGTGAAGTGTGGAGGATAACTGAGGCTAACAGGGGCGGGGAGTGAGGGTGACTTTTTTCCTGTCAGGGAACAGGACCAGGAGACAGTGCGCTGTTCATTGTACTGATGCTGTCTGATGGAATGAAGGGAGGCTGAATGGCCAACACTTTCCTTTACTCCTATCTCCCTCTTTACAGGGATTACAGGGATTATTGGAATCACAAGGGTTAACCAGCTTCTGGGAATCGCTGCGTTAATGGACAACTCCTGGGATTTTTTACTTTCTTTTTGTTGGTTATTTTTTGGTTTGGTTTTGTTTCGCTGTTTTTGGTGGTGGTGGTGGTGGTGATGGTGATGGTGTTTTGCTAGTTCTTTTGTTACTTGTTTGTTTGTTTTGGATTGGGTGTTTTCTTTGTGCTTAGCTATTTTTGGTTTGGTTTTGTGTTGTTTTGTTTGTTTGTTGTTCGTTTAATTTGGGTGTGTGTTTTTTGTTTGGGTTTTTTGGGGGGCTGGGTTTGGGTTTTTTGGGGGGGAGTGGGGGAGCTACTTCACTGTTGTCTCTTAAGTGTTAGTTTGGATTTGTTAATTTTTGTTTGCTTGTTTGTTTTGTGATTTTAGGGGTGTGTTGGTTTTGTTCTCTCTTATTTGTATTTACTTTTTTCTTTTTGCTTGTTGACTGTTGTCTCTTAAACGCTAGTTTGGTTTTTTGTTGTTTTATGGGGATGTTGTGATTGTTGTTGTTTTTGGATTGTTAGTTATTGTCTCTTAAGTGTTAGCTGTTTTTAATTTGATTTGTGTGTGTTTGTGTGTGTGTGTGTGTGTGTGTGTGTGTGTGTGTGTGTGTGTGTGTGTGTGTGTGTGTGTGTATGTGTGTGTTTGTGTGTGTTTGTGTGTGTCTGTATGTATGTGTGTGTGTTTTGTTGTTGTTGTTGGGTGGTGGTTCTTTTTTGCTTGACTGTTGTCTCTTAAGAGCAAGCTGTTTTTAAGGGATTGTTGTTGTTTGTTTGTTTGTTTTAGCTTTGTTGACTGTTGTCGCTTAAGAACTGGTTGGATATTTTTTTTTCTTAATGAATTTTTCGTGGGGTTTTTTCCTTTATTTTGTTTTTGTTTTTGCGAGTTGGATGTGAACTGAAACACAGACCATTAATCCAAATAATACCCTAAAAGATTTTATCTCCTCCCCCTGAACATAACAAGAAATAAGTCCATTAAAAAAAGAAAGGTGGTGGTGTTCCCATGGCTTATGCGGTCGTAGGGGAGCGAGGCATCAGAGACCTCACCCTCTCTAGGGGCCAGCATATTGAGGGCGGCGCCCATCTCCTCTCCCTCGCTGCTTTAAGCTTTACCTTCCCTGACCCTAAAGAGGGCCGGTACCCATCGACAGCTGAAAAAGAAAACTGGAGTTAGTTCCCTGCAAGCAGGGACAGGAAGATGTTTTTCATTGACGCTGCCTACTGCAATGGAGAAGTGTTGATCTGACAAGGATTTTGCTAATCGGATGATTCGGATGAGACTATAAACCGAGGCCCCGTGTGTGAACGCACGCAGAACATCTTGTGCACACGTTAAAACCCCGTTCCTCCTTGTGGAAGAGCAGGTCATCGTGTGCCAGTAGGAGCGGATGACAAAATTATTATTAAAAAAAACGAGCATGCACACAGGTGTCGTGCTTAGACACCATCCCTGAGAAGAAAAAAATAATGGGTAGGCGCTGCACATGTGGCGACGCGCTCTTCCCGGGGAGAGTGGCCCGAATTTCACGCAGAGAAATCTGCTGTGACATAAAGTGGTAAAAATAAAATAAATAATCCCTGCCTCCGTGTTCTTCCTAACCCAAGGGGATTATTCTGCTTCCGCCACTGTCTCTGTGAACGGCCATCCTCTGTCACATGAGGGGACGGGATAGCCTAGTGGTCAGAACATTGCGCTCACAATTTGACGACCCGGGTTCGATTCTCGTTTGATGGGGATTTTTCCCCTGGAGTTAACATCAGTGCTGACTCCACTCTTCCC
Organism: Stramonita haemastoma; assembly: GCA_030674155.1. Lineage (NCBI taxonomy): Eukaryota > Metazoa > Mollusca > Gastropoda > Neogastropoda > Muricidae > Stramonita > Stramonita haemastoma. The sequence goes on from CM060320.1 coordinate 7,633,526, forward strand.
AAAGTTCCTTCGGATGAGACTGTAAACCGAGGCCCCGTGTGCGAACGCATGCAGAACATCTTGCGCACACGTTAAATCCTGTTCTGCTTTTCGTAAGAGTTGGTCATTGTGTGCCAGAGGGAACAGATGGCAAGATTTACAAAAAACTGCATATACACAGGGTCTGGATATAAAAAGCACAGGATGGCTAATTCCATTATCCTCGTTATAAAATAATTTTTTTTTAAATAAATAAATAAATAAATAAAACATCACGTTAGTGTAGAGTAGTTTTACTACTGATGGAATATTTGCTTCCTATCATCACTGTATTGTATTGCTGATGTTATGTGTTTCATATCAATGTATCTGAACAGTGAAATGATCTTTGCTTTCTTTCAGTGTATTTTATTACTGAATCAGTATAACTTCATATTACCTTAAAGGTTTCTCATTTTGGGGGGTACTTTTTGTTGAAATTCTCATATTCTTCTCTCAGCAGGTTCTGAAAGTATTTGGAACTGCTACAGCTCGATGTCACAAAGAAAGGAAAGAATCACTGTCGCCTGACAAGATTCATTGTCAGCAAAGCATCAGCTCGAATGTCATCCAGCCCTAAGCTTCTTTTTCTACCATGAAAAGTGTAAAAGTGGGGAGTTTTCTGTTCCTTGGGTATAGCTCCGAGGTTCACCAATAATGAGATTTTTGCGTATGCGACTATTTTTCCCCACTATTGAGGTTGCCGCATTCAGACTTCGGGGATACAGCTGGGAATTAAACCTAACAATTTTGTCAGGACAATCGGAAGGCACTTCCCTGCTCTTTCTGATTTTCAACTGCTGTGGGTTCTTTTGACGTGCACAAGTCCGTAGGCACATGGGTGTGACTGGTGTAGAGTCTCCTCCAAAAGACTTGACATTCAGTTCGATTTTTTTGTCAAAGTTGGAAAGAACGGCAAGACAGGGAATCGAATCCAGAACCTCACGGTTTGTTTGTTAAGCAGGTGAACGTCTAAACCGTTCTGCCACCTTCCTACGGTTTGGAAATTACTCGTCTTCTGATATAAAAAAAATACACTGCGAACGTATTGTTTTACAAGTGAAAAGTACACAGTTTTGTTTGTGGTGTACAATCTTATCACCAGCTTTTGAAGTTATAAAATCAGATAAAGATCTATAGACACGAACAATAGTCCATACCTTCAGGTTTCTAGGCTGTGAATGATAACTCGGGAGAACAAGGGAGTGGGAGTTACTGTTCTTCCTCTGAGGACAGGAGACAGTGCTCGTTAGCGCTGTCTGATAACATGAAGGATGCTGACCGGTCAAGGGTCATTCTCGTCCCTGTTGACCATTGGTTTTCCTTTCCGCAACATGGGGGCTTACCCACCTTCCTGGAAAGTCTGTGTGCGTGGTCCACTCTATCTGTTCTAGTTAGCGTTGAGTGGACTGATTACTGAATAGGGGGATTTTCCCTTATCAGTGCCACTTTCGTTTCTAGTTAATTGAGAATTATTGTCTCAGAACTGGCAACAATACTTGCTGTCTGAGTGTTCGACGACGAAGAAGAAAAAAAACTTGACATTACTTTTTTCCTTGCAATGTCGTTCTGTCAACATATTTTAGTGATTTTTTTTTTTTTTTTTTTTTTTGGGGGGGGGTCATTTCTTGACGAGAGCTCTGAGGTTTGCTAAAAACGGTGATTTTTTTTTGCATATGCGACGTGGTTTATTTTTGCTCACCATTATCGTAGCTGCATTTCCACTTCGGAAATATTGCTGCATTCAAAAATGGTAGTTTGTAATTGAAGGATTCAAATATAAAAGACGGATTTGACTGTACTGACAAGTGAGCAAAGCAGCTTGACGATGAACGTAGAAATCCTGTCAGGAAAAAAAGAAATTGCTTGCAATCTTTTTGTTTCTAAAATCACAGTTTATCACTTTGGCTGCTGAAAGCATTAAAAGTGGATCAGAAACTATACGTACAGCAGTTATGGAAAATTCATCTGTTAACAAACTGCATTCTTGTGTCTAAAATAACTTTTCTATTGGTCAAGAAGCCAATTTTACTTTTTTTTCAGTACATACATCACGTTTTGTTATTTTAAAAATCATCTTGTCAGAGAAGTTGTAAGTAATAACCTAAACTTGTTTTCGTGTACTGCCAGTTCCTCAATTTTAAAAAATCCTCTTATGATAAGAAGTTAAATGCTGTTGTTCTTAAAGAAATAAACATTCTTTTTCTCTTTGTTCTTCGAGAACCACACTGTTTTTTCTCAGCAGCAAAATACTTTTTGTGGTGTTGTAATGAACACACACCCACACATAAAGTATAGTTATCCTCTTACCTTCAGGCAGTCAACACTGCGTGGGAGATAACCACGGCTACGGAGGAAGCAAGAGTTACTGTTCTTCATGCCAAAAAAAGGAGACGTCTGTTGAATTTACAGTATGTTCAAACCCCCTGAAGTCGGGTTCAGGTGACGTCAACAGCATTACCAGCAGTGTGTGTGTGTGTGTGTGTGTGTGTGTGTGTGTGTGTGTGTGTGTGTGTGGTGGACCTGTCTGTGTGGGTGGGTATTTCGCATTCATATCTATCCACAGAGATAAAACTGTGTCACTAAAACCTTCATCTTACGGAGAGAAAAAAAAAAAGAAAAGAGATGACAAAGGTAAAAATGAAGGAATGAAGGACAGAGAGAATGGATGGGATGGAGGATAAACAGGCAAGCAAAGAACGAAGGAAGAAAGAAAAACAAAACAAACCCCAAAATTCGCATCATTAAATCAGAGAAATAAACAAGTATCTCTTGACGATTCTTTTATTGTCAAATATGCCCGACACAAAAAATTAACAAATTTAAAACAGGGCAACATGCTCCAGGCATATACGTAGGATGGATACAGAGACAGACAAAACATGCAGACAGACAGACAGAAAAGAGAGAAATATAGACAAACAAGTAAACAAAGCTAAAGAGGCACAAAAACATTGCAAAGAAATCCAAGCCAATGATAAAAATAAAGAAATTTTTCTTCTCCTTTGTATATACAGACTATGTAATGCCGACCAGCAGCCCCAAGGGATAAAATTCATTTCAAACCGGAAAGAATAACAATCAAAAGAGATAGTTATGCCACAATTAGTTATCAGATAAAAATGACACAAATAACTTTGCAATGATAACAAATGATAATAGAGAGTCAACACCCTTTTTTTTTGCACGTTTTTAAGATAGTATCTCCCTGGTGCATTATCAGGTGACCCTTTTTTGTGTGTGTGTGTATCACTTTCTTGCTATTTTTCTCGTGCATTATGCAATCATTATCAGAAGCCTTTTTTAGTGTATATATCACCACTTAAGAGTATTTTTACTGTTTCCATAATTTTTGTGATGCTTTTTTTGGCACTAACAAAC
>CM060320.1:7639524-7682024 GCA_030674155.1 Stramonita haemastoma
CCAGACGTGAACAGTGCCCTTAATCTTCGTTCGCGAAGCCAAGCCATGATGTATGTATGTATGTATGTATGTATGTATGTATGTATGTATGTATGTATGTATGTATGTATGTATGATGTATGTATGTATGTATGTATGTATGTATGTATGTATGTATGTATGTATGTATGTATGTATGTATGTATGTATGTATGTATGTATGTATGTATGTATGTATGTATGTATGTGTCTGTGTGCGCGCTCGCGCGCATGCGACGAAAGAACAGGAAAATCAAAGAACTTAACCAAGGTCTAGATTCACAATAATTCGTGAATGTTATATGGATACTTTTTTTTAACTTTACCAACACACGATAATCCAAACATTTCCTTCATCCCTCTTCTCATCATTTTGCTTGCAGATAAAGCAAACATTGCCATCGACTCGAAGACAAGAGAGCAACAGACAATAATTCGCTCATCTGCACAGTAGCTGAGTGATGCAGGTACCGAATTTCGAACCCAAGAGATTTGAAATCACAAGACATAGGTTCGAATCTTTGTAGAATCTGCCATCTCCGCAGGCCAACATACAAACCAGTGTCTACCTCTTTTTGTATCTGTACTAAACAAGATCATTATGTGAACCGTCAAATACTATTAAAACTGATGCCAAGGCCTCTTGGAGTGAGGAAGCACGAACATCTTTATCACGAACCCGAGGCTTCGTCAGCGCACTGGGTAAAAAAATGTGTTTATCTATCTGAAAGCGGAAAGTTGGTTGGTAGATCTAATGTAGTGTCTGTGGAATGTTTATACAACTCAAGTGTTACACTTTCCACATTTGTCCTCCTCCCCACTTACAGCCCCTGGAAGAAAACCGGCACACACACACACACCACACACACACACACACACACACACACACACACACACACACACACACACACACACACACACACACACACACACACACACACACAGAGCATTTTGAGCACATATCAAAACCTGTTCCACTTTTTTGAAGAGTCGGCCATTGTGTGCCGGTGGGAACAGCCGACAAAATTTACAAACTGCATGCATACACACGGGGACTCGATATAAAAAAGAAAGCACATGAGTACTTATTCCATTATCCTTGAAATAAAAGATCAAACACACACACACACACACACACACACACACACACACACACACACACACACCACACACACACACACACGCACACACACACACACACACACGCGCGCGCGCGCGCGCGCACACACATACGCACACACTTAGATGCATACACACACATGTACACACATACACACACACACACACGCTCGCACACACACACACATTCACACCTACACACCTGCACACACCCACACCGCCCACCCACACACACACGCACACACGCATACACGCACGCACACACACAAAACCTTAAACTTAAGAAATGCTGTTATACTACCCCAGCGCTTAGAGTTCTCATCCAGACTAACATGATAGTTTGCGTGCTGAGTATGTTAGTATCATTCATACCACCGGTCTAAATAGCAATTTTCCCCCGACAAATAGTATGGATTTATATTATGGTAGGGTCTTATGTATTGTGAATTTGCACACAAAGCTCGATTTACTATCTTATTCAGAAGGGTTTAGAAAGACTACATTTTTCATCTTGCGTGCAGACTATGGGATGATATATGTAAGATAGATCTGTGGTTTCCTCATCACACGTTTGGGCTTTTAAACGATGTGCCCTTATGTGTTTGCGTGCGACGCGGTATCATGTTATGTATTTACAGCTAGTACACTTCTCTTTGTCTCTGTATATCTGTGTGTGTGTGTGTGTGTGTGTGTGTGTGTGTGTGTGTGTTGTGTGTGTGTGTGTGTGTGTGTGTGTGTGTGTTTGGGTGTGTGTGTGTGTGTTGTGTGTGTGTGTGTGTGTGTGTGTGTGTGTGTGTGTGTGTGTGTGTGTGTGTGTGTGTGTGTGTGTTTCTCTCTCTCTGTGTGTGTGTGTGTGTGTGTGTGTGTGTGTGTGTGTGTGTGTGTGTGTGTGTGTGTGTGTGTGTGTGTTTCTCTCTCTTTTTCGCTCTATCTATCCGTCCGTCGGTCTGTTTGTGTATGTCTGTGTGGCTGTCTGTCTGTCCCCCTGTCTCTCTTTCTCTCATTTTCACCCAGTTTTCTTTCTACTTGCGTATGTATATTTGTAGTATGTCACATGAGTGTGTAAGGGGTTTGTTTTATATTTCTGTGGGTGTGAGTGCATGTGTGTGTATGTGCGTATGTGTGTATATGCGTACATGCGCACACACCGCTTGCCCACGCGCGCACTTTCGTTCGTGTCAAGTTAAACCTTTATTTCCAGATGGTACATTGCATAAGCAGTGCAATTTCTTGTGTGTGTGTGTGTGTGTGTGTGTGTGTGTGTGTGTGTGTGTGTGTGTGTGTGTGTGTGTGTGTGTGTGTGTGTGCGCGTGTGTGTGCGTGTGTGAGTGTAACTTAATATGTACTAAAATTGCAAAAAAAATTACAGCGTATACAGGAAAGACACGCAATCTACTCCAGATTGTGCAATGCACTCTGCATCATTCAGTGTACTTTCTCCTTTTACCCAGTCTTCCTCACAGCGCAACACAGCACCTTGACAAACTCCTCCCTGAAGCGGCGGCCGGTCAGACAGTACAGGTAGAAGTTGATGCCGCTGTTGGTGCTGACCAACAGGGAACTGACCGTGTAGAACAGGAACGCCCCCGCCTTCTCCTCCACACTCATGTGCGAATTGTCACTGAACTGATACAGGTCAGCGTACACGAACACCGGCAAGGTCAGAGCGATGAAGGTCAGGGACATGACGATGATGGTCACCGTCACAGAATTGGCATCCTTCTGCCGTTTGAGGCTGAGTTTTTGGGAATTTCCAGAACCTATGTTTCCGCTGGTGGCTTGTTTCACGGAGAGGATGAGAGCGACGACTAAAGCGACGTTACCGATTCCTAGACACAGGAAAGGGAGAAGACTGTTCACCACCATGGCTACGTAGACGAACACGTTATCCAGAAACCAAGAGTAGGTCAGAGCCTTACTTTTCATACACTCAGCACCGGTGATGCTGGTCACGGAGGTGGCGTAAACGCAGTAAAACGTGTGGGAGTGCAAAGCGGTCTGGAACACAGCTATACCTGCGATGCTTTTGAGGATTCTTCCCCGGGTGAAGATGCTGGTGACGTGATGAGGCCAGGCGACAGAGGCGGCCCTCTGCAGGGTCATGAAGACCAGGATCCAGCTGACGAAGCCCACAGCAGTGAGTAGATGCTCAGACAGGTGTAGTACAGGGCCGGCCAGGTGTTGATGATGTTGAGAGTGTACACCACGTTGATCCATTTCATCACCACTCCTACAAAACACAGCACCGATGTCGTGCATGCTGTAGTGAGAGGGACGGGATAGCTCAGTGGTCAGACCACTCGCTTTCCTCCCCCTCCCTCCTCCAAGCTAAGGTTAAGCAGCATCGAGCGTGGTTAAATTAACCGAGTGGATGGGGACTGTTTGCGGCGTCTTGGTTTCAGTAAAGTTCTCCCAGTTCACCCAGCTGTAAATGGGTACCTGCCTTAAGACGTCGTGTGGATATTCTCTTTATTGTCTTCCTTGTTAAAGTCACCTATATTCTCTCTTGAAGGAAAACGTATCTGACTTTGGAGTATGGCTGCCTATATAGAGAGGTATTGAAAACAGTCATACACACAACATTTTGACTAGACTGTACTTGCGATCTGAGTGATTGCTATGTGGTTTGAGTGGTACAGAGTACAAATTCTGGGGTAAGTGGCCCTCAGGTTGTTTAGCAAGGGAATGCTCAACACCACCAGCAGAATTTTTGTTTGATTACCTTCTTGTGTGTATAGCAGGCAAAAAACCCCGAACCCATTATGTAAATAACACTCTTGTGACAATCAAGCATCGTATGCACTTGTTGTGGCATAAAGGAGCAATTTTGTTACAAGAAAACTGTTTTCAAACATAACACACAGTTCATGCATATCCCATCGATAGTATGAAGAAAATAATGGTCCTTAAGAAACATCTATGGCCTTTATGTGTTCTGGATTGAGTGAACGGTACATTTTCAGTACAGTAATAGAAGTGGTAGTGGTGATGGTGGTGATGGTGGTGATGGTGGTAGTAGTAGTAGTAGTAGTAGTAGTAGTAGTAGTAGTAGTAGTAGTAGTAGTAGTAGTAGTAGTAGTAGTAGTAGCAGTAGTAGTCGCAGCAGCAGCAGCAGCAGCAGCAGCAGCAGCAGCAGCAGTAGTAGTAGTAGTAGCAACGAAAGGGGTAGTAACAGTAGCATCAACAGCAGCATCCCTGGCAGTAACACTTGAAGCAGCATCAGCATCAGTGGGCCTTGTATATGATAGTGATGACCTCATTGATTTTTAGTTCATCCAGCCATTTCTTTGTGGCATCGTCAACACTTGTCTTTTGAATCAGATTTGTGTTGAAGTAAGTCAGAAACTATCGACACGACTGAACGTCTGGTGACATCGATTTTTTTCTGACCATTTCAGCGAAATCACTTCATCAATCATCATCGTCATCGTCATCATCATCATCATCATCGTCGTCGTCGTCGTCATCGTCATCACCATCATGACCCAGGCAGGTCTGTCTGTCTTCAGCCTTTCTCAGCCTCACTGCCATGTCAAGGCTGATCCAGTCTTTGATTTTCTTTGTCGAGTAATTCATCTTCCACCCCCCCCAGAAATTTGCCAGGGACAACACTCTTGTTGCCGTGGGCTCTTTTGTCATGTCATGTCATGTCTGCCTGTGGTCCCTTCTGGGGCATAGGCCGCCAACTAGCTGTCTCCAGGCATCTCGGCTCTGGGCTAGGCGTTCCAGTTGTCCCCACGTCTTGCCCATCTTTTTCGCATCTGCATCCAGGTCCCGGCGCCAGGTATTTCTAGGCCGCCCTCTCTTTCTTTTCCCTTGTGGATTCCAGGTGAGAGCTTGTCTTGTGATGCTGGATACAGGTTTCCGTAGGGTGTGTCCTATCCATCGCCAACGTCTCTGTAGGATTTCTTTCTCAACAGGCTGTTGTCTGGTTCTTTGCCATAATTCTTCATTACTGATCTTGTCTGGCCAGCGTATCTTTAGGATCTTCCTGAGGCAAGTGTTGATGAAGACCTGGATTTTCTTCATGGTGGTGACGGTGTTTCTCCAGGTCTCTGCTCCATACATTAGTATTGGCTTGATGATGGTGTTGAAGAGCCTGGTCTTGGTGGCGATGCTGATGTCGCTTGATCCCCAGACGTTTCTGAGCTGCTTGAAGGCTGCCCTTGCTTTACCGATGCGGGTTCTGACGTCTGTGTCTGTTCCTCCCTGTGTGTCCACGATGCTGCCGAGGTATGTGAAGCTTTCCACCTCTTCCAGCGCTTCTCCTTTGACTGTGATGGGTGTTGCATTGGCTGCATTTGTCTTGAGTACCTTGCTCTTTCCTCTGTTGATGTTGAGGCCCAGTTTAGCTGAGTTCTCCACAACGATGTTGGTCTTTTCCTGCATCTGTTGCTGGGTGTGGGAGAGAAGGGCCAGGTCATCCGCAAAGTCAAGGTCGTCTAGCTGTTTCCAAGGTGTCCATTGGATGCCATTACGTTTCTGGTCCGCTGAGGTTTTCATGACCCAGTCGATGGCCAGCAGGAACAGGAAAGGAGATAGTAAGCATCCTTGCCTTACTCCGGTATCTACTTCAAAGGCGTCGGTGAGCTGTCTGCCATGAACTATTCTGCAGGTCATTCCTTCATATGATTTCCTGATGATGTTGGTGATTTTCTCTGGCACTCCATAGTGTCTCAGTAGCCTCCAGAGGGTCTGTCTGTCAACGCTGTCAAAAGCCTTCTCATAGTCTATGAAGTTGATGTATAGTGGCGAATTCCATTCCAGGGACTGTTCCAGGATGATGCGCAGTGTTGCAATCTGATCCGTGCATGATCTTTCCTTTCGGAAGCCAGCTTGTTGGTCACGGAGATGCGGGTCTACTGCGTCCTTCATCCGGTTCAGCAGGATGCGGTTAAACACCTTTCCTGGGATGGACAACAGCGTTATCCCTCTGTAGTTGGAGCAGGAACTGAGGTCACCTTTCTTGGGGAGTTTGATGAGGTAACCCTCTTTCCATTCTGTTGGTATTTCTTCTTCCTCCCAGATCTTGCCGAAGAGCGGGTAGAGGAGCTCCACACTGGTCTCGACGTCGGCTTTCAGGGCTTCTGCTGGGATGCTGTCAGGTCCTGCAGACTTACCATTCCTCAATTGCTTGATGGCGCTGCGGATCTCTTCCTTTGTGGGAGCACTACACTTGATCGGCAGGTCGCTTGCGGCTGTCAGTATCTCTGGTGGGTTTGTAGGTGCTGGTCTGTTGAGTAACTCCTGGAAGTGCTCAATCCACCTGTTCTTCTGTCCTTCGTCATCAGCTATTACTCCTCCGTTCTTGTCTTTTACTGGTCTCTCTGGCTTGGCAAACTTCCCTGATAACTTCTTGATGATGAAGTACAGGTCCTTGGTGCTGTTCTGGTGAGCTGCATCTTCTGCTTCTTTTGCCAATGTCTCCAAGTAGTTTTGCTTATCTGCTTTAATGCTTCGCTTTACAACCCTATTTGCTTCTGTGTATTCCTCTTGGGCTTTTGTTTTTGCTGATCGTGTCCTGCTGCTGTTGACGGCTAATTTCTTTTCTCTTCTTTCTTCTATTTTCTCTAGGGTAGCTGCTGAAATCCATTCCTTGTGTGTGAATGATTTGGGGCCCAGTACTTCCTGACATGTAGAGGTCACTGTCTCTCTCACTTTCTGCCACCTCTCTTCTATCGTCTCCTCTTCAAGCAGCTCTCCTAGGACTTGGAACTTGTTGGATAGAGTGACCTTGAACTCTTCTTGCTTCCTGTTGTCCTTCAGCGCCGTGGTGTTGTAACGCTGGCGTTGACTGGATCCCCCGTCCAATTTCTCTTCAGCTTCTGCTTCAATCCGGCAACAAGTAGATGGTGATCCGAAGCGACGTCTGCTCCTCGCTTGACGCGTACATCCTGTAGGGAGCGGCGAAACTTCTTCACGATGCAGATGTGGTCGATCTGGTTCTCCGTTGACAGGTCTGGCGACACCCAAGTTGCCTTGTGTATCCTTCTGTGCGGGAAAACACTTCCTCCGATGACCAGGTTGCTTGTGGCACACTGGTCTGCGAACCTCTCCCCGTTGTCGTTCATCTCGCCTAGCCCATGCCGCCCCATGATCTCCTCGTATCCCTGGTTGTCACTACCTATCTTGGCATTGAAGTCGCTCATTACGATGATGATGTTTCTCTTCGGTCTGTTTTGTATGATGGTCTGCAATCTGTTATAAAAGTCGTCCTTCTCCTCCTCCTCGCTGTCGTTCGTTGGGGCGTAGCACTGGATAATGTCCATGTTGATCCTCTTCTTCTTTGTACGGAAAGAGGCTGTCATGATCCTTGGTCCGTGTGCCTCCCACCCGATGAGCGCTCCCTGTGCTGGCTTGGAAAGCATCAGGGCGACTCCCTGGGTGTGTGCAGCATCTTCCTGCTCGTGCCCCGAGAACAGCAGCAGCTCCCCGGAAGTCAGTCGCTTCTGCCCGGAACCAGTCCATCTGACTTCGCTGATTCCTAGGATGGTGAGGTTGAATTTCCTCATCTCTGCGGCTACTTGCGCTGTCTTCCCCGTCTCGTACATGGTCCTGACGTTCCATGTACCGATGGATGTGGTGGTCCTGGTGGAGATGATGGTCTTCGGTCTGACGGCTTCCAGATGATTCTGGCTTTCACCACCCGACTTCATACTCCTTCCAGCTGGAGGTCCATCCCTCCCCAGGTCCGCGATGTCTGTTAAATTGCTATTTGGCGTTTCTGTAGCTAGAGTTTTTTTCACAGGGTGGGGTAGCTAACCCTACGCCAAACCCTCCTCCTTTTTCAGCCGGCTTGGGACCGTCCTAGGCAGAGTTCGTGGGCTCTTTTACGTGAGCTAAATGAGTGTTGCACATGGGACCTCGGTTTAGCGTCTCATCCGAAACACTAGCACCCAGACCGCCATTCATGGTGTAGTGAATTGGGAAAAAGTTTTGGACACAAACAGGGATCGAATCGGGACCCAGATCAAACCGGGACTTTTAACTTTCTAGGCATGTGTGTATGTGCTGTGATGTTTTCAAATACAATTGTCCAAACAGCCCGTATACGTTTGTATATGTTGTGTTACGTATTTGAAATTTAAAGAAAATCTTATATATTTTGCAAAGGCATAAAAACCAAAACACACAATCGCTATAAAATTCTGGTTTACATCACAGGGGACGGGATAGCTCAGTGGCCGGAGCACTCGCTTTCCCCAGCTAAGTTTAAGTAGCATCGAGAGTGGTTACCAATTGAATGGGTGACCGTTTGCGCGCCTCGGCTTCAGTAAGTCCCCTAGTACACCCAGTTGTAAATGGATACCTGACCTCGTTAAGGTCAGGGAAGGTAAAGCAGCGAGGGAGAGGAGATGGGTGCTGCCCTCAACATGCTGGTCCCTAGAGAAGCTGAGGTCTCTGATGCCTCAATCCCCTACGACCACATAGGTTATGGGACACCTTTTACCTACATTTCACTTTAATCTTATTAGAACTGTGCTCAAATTCATAGGGATACCAGAGGCCTGTCACTATAGACAGAATCCTGGAAACTGTAAGCGAGGAATTCCCTCTTTTCTATCCCTCGTTCTGCTTTTGCCTAGTTCCCTTCTTGTCCTTTTTTTGCTTTCTTGGTCAATTCTGGTGCTTTTTTTCAGAAAAAACTTAAAGATATAATGATTCTCTCCCACACCAAAGTCGAGTGTGCTTGGTCTGACTTGTCAAGCGCTTAACTGTAGCGCGACGTATTAATTTTCCGCTCATATGACAGTCGTCAATGGCTGCTGTTGGGAACGTTCGATGTAGAAAAAGAGGAGGAAGAAGAAAATTGGGGCTCCTTACGGTACGAATACATAACCGTCAGATCTCAACCATCACAAAATGGAATTTTGCCACAAATTTGCAACCGTGCAGGATGTATTTACACAATTTTTATAATGATAATAATGATGATGATAATAATGATGTCAATAATAATAATAAAGAAAAAAATAATAAAAAGATAAATATAATGTTTGTGTGTGTTTTGTATTTGTGTGTGTGTGTGTGTGTGTGTGTGTGTGTGTGTGTGTGTGTGTGTGTGTGTGTGTGTGTGTGTGTGCGCGCGCGCACGTGTGTATGTGTGTCCCTCCGTTATGAATGTGAGTGTATCTGTGTCCGTGTGTTCCGTCTCTCTGTCTCTGTCCGTTTTAACGTGTTGGCAAAATATTATGCGTGCACGCACGAACGCACGCAGAATATCTTGCGCATACGTTAAAACCTGATCCGCTATTTGGAAGAGTAGGCCATTGTGTGCCAGTGGGAACGGATAACAAAATCAACAAAGCTGCATATACACGGGGACTGGATTAATAAAGCACACAAGTGCTTATTCCATTACCATCGAAACAACGAAATTAATGAGTAAAATTCTGTCTGTCTGTCTGCCTGTCTGCCTGTCTGTCCCTCTGTTTCTCTGTGTCTCTGTATATCTGTCTGTCTGTCTGCCTGTCTGTCTGTCTGTCTGTCTATCTTCCTCTCTATGTCTTTGTTTGTATGTCTGTCCGTCTGTCTGCCTACCTGCCTGCCTGTCTCTCTGTGTCTGTCTGTCTGTCAGTCTGTCTGTCTCTGTCTATCCGTCTCTCAACCCCTGTATCTCCCCCCCCCCGCCGTCTTTTCTCTTTCCCCCAATTTCGCAAAAAAACCCCACCCCAACAACTGGCATACCTGAATACAAGACCCAGAGATCTCCCACAGCCAGAGCGATGAAGAAGAGGTTGATGGCGGACTCTTTGCTCATCATTCTGTACATGAGGACCATGCTCATCACGTTGCCAAAGGTCCCCAGAAGAAGGAGGACTGGGTAGTAGAACGTCCACAGAGACACCGCCACTTGATACAGAGGCAGGGTGACCAGCGATGATGCCATCACCTCGGGCAATGCTGTGTGGTTTGGAGTGAACAGGTCGCTTGAAATCCACGTAGTCATGTTGGAAAGACTGGTCGATGCGATGTTACTATCAAAGGTGATAAATGTCTAAGGTGTTTGCGATTTTTTTTCGTTTGGTTGTCAGCTCACTGTTTTTTGTGTGCAATATACAATGTATCCAGGGTTATGTTAGATCTTAATCAAAAAGCCATGTGTTGTATTCCTGTTCACCGTCAGAGGCAAAACTTTTAACGTCTGAAACTTTCAGCGGTTTGATGAGTATAATATAAGTTAATTATGTTTTCAAACTATTGTACAAAACAGCAGGGTCTAGCACATCATGTAATTTATACACGTTATTTTTTTCTTCACACCGTAGACATTATAGTTTTTAATATACACACCATCGTTTACGGGGGTACGGGAAAACTCAGTGGTCAGTGCACTCGCTTTCCTCAAGCTAAGGTTAAGCAGCATGAGCGTGGTTGCCAATTGGATGGGTGACCGTTTGCGCGCCTTGGCTTCAGTATAGTTCCCCAGTCCACCCAGCTGTAAATGGGTACCTGCTCTCTTTAGGGTCAGGGAAGGTAAAGCAGCGAGGGAGAGAAGATGGGCGCCGCCCTCAACATGCTGCCCTCTAGAGAAGCTGAGGTCTCTGATGCCTCGCTCCCCTACGACCACATAAGTTGGGGTTAACCAAAACTCTTTATATATATAACAGCATAAACTGCGTTCTATGTATGCAAATGAGTGATCTACAATTACGTCGTTGAATACGCCGTATTATGTCTTTGTTGAATATTAAAACCAAATGCTCTGTGAATTCATTTACTATCAAGAATAAAAATACACAAAGTATTTAGATTCCTTTCTCACAGTATGTAACAAAGGAACGCTTTTAAAGAATCTTTACTCTGCTGAGCATAATAGTGTTCGCGCAAACATTACGCCCGCATGTTTGCACAAACTTTTTGCTTTTTGTGTGTGTGTGTGTGTGTGTGTGTGTGTGTTGTGTGGTGTGTGTGTGTGTGTGTGTGTGTGTGTGTGTGTGTGTGTGTGTGTGTTGTGTGTGTTGTGTGTATTTTGTTTTTTGTGCATGTGCATATGTGTGTTCGTGCCTGCGTGTGTATGTGTGTGCGTGTGTGTGACAGTGTGTATGTGCGTGTGTGTGAGCGCGTGAGAGCGTGTGAAAGTCAATGTAGAAAGTCAAAAGTTTATTTGCAGATGGTAAATTAAAAAAGCAAAACATTAATTTGCTTTTTTTATATGTAGTAATCTTTAAAAAAGACATATAGAAAGGAAATAATAACAATAACGGGGTGTGTGTGTATGTGTGTGTGTGTTTGTGTGTATATGTGTGTGTGAGAGAGAGGGGGAGGAGAGGGAGAGACAGTGTGTGTGTATGTGCGCGCGCGCAAGTGTGTGTATGTGTGTGTATATGTTGTGTGTGTATTTGTAGGTGTATGCTCAATAGTTCGAGTGAATGGATGTGGATGCACGGGTACGCAGGTGTGTGTCCCAGTGCATGCGCGTTGATTTGCATGTGCTCGTATGTGTATTACACACACACACACACACACACACACACACACACCACACACACACACACACACACACACACACACACACACACACACACACACACACACAACACACACACACACACACATATATATATATATATCTGTGTGTGTATATATATAATATATGTATATATATATATATGTATATAAATATATATATATATATAATATATAAAATATGTGTTGGTGTGTGTATGTGTGTGTGTGTGTTGTGTGTGTGTGTATTTGTTGTGCGCGTATACACACATATGTATATATATATATACATACATTTGTGTGTATGTGTCTTTGTATGAGTCTGTTTGTGTGTGTCGAGTGTGCCTTGTGTGTGTGTGTGTGTGTGTGTGTGTGTGTGTGTGTGTGTGTGTGTGTGTGTGTGTGTGTGTGTGTGTGTGTGTGTGTGTGTGTGGTGTGTGTGTCTGTCTGTCTGTCTGTCTGTCTGTCTCTGTGTGTATCTCTGTGTGTATGAGCGTATGTATGTATGTGTATGTGTGTGAGTGTGTGTCTGTGTATGTGTTTGCACGTGCGCATACGTGCGTGTTAGTTAAGCTTCCAGACAGAAGTGTTTTTAAATCAACCAGCTAAACATTGCATTGTTTTGTTCCATTAAATGACATTATTGATCCTCCACTACACCTTGTCTCTTAATTGGATGGCAGACTTTAATCAGTTTGAAAGCTTTTGTTTGTGTGTCTGTGTGTCTCTGTGCTTGTGTGTTTAAACATTTGTCTATTTGTCTTTTTTATGCTCTTAAGTTTTCCCCTGTCTCTGTTTCGCTCTATTTCGCTCTCTTTCTCTTTGTCTCTGTCTCTGCCTCTTTATGAGTGTGTCTGTGTGCCTGCCTGTCTACCCATTTGTCTGTCCCGTTTACTTTTGTAAGTTTGTATCTGTTTCTGGTTTTCTCTCTTTGTCTCTGTCTCTGCCTCTCTGTCTCTCTGTCTGTCTGTATGTCTGTCTGCCCCTCTTTCTCTCTCTTTCTGTGTGTGTGTGTGTGTGTGTGTGTGCATGCGTGCGTGCTTGCATGCGTACGTGCATGCGTGCATGTGTGCGTATGTGCATGTGTATGCATGCGCGCGCGCGCGTGCGCGCGTGTATATATATATATATATATTATATATATATATTATATATTATTCTCTCTCTCTCCTCTCTCTCTCTCTCTCTCTCTCTCTCTCTCTCTCTCTCTCTCACTACTACCATCTCTCTCCTTCATGCCCATCCATCATATCTTTTCCTTTGATGTTTTTTTTCTCTTTCTCTTCCAAAATTAAGACGAAGAAGTAAGCCTTTAACCACGTTCATAATAAGTTCCTTTGTGTAAAAAATCACAGTGTAGTGTGGAGTAATACTGAACAGTTTATGATAGATACAGTTGTTTATTTATCTATTTATTCTTTTATATCGAGGATAGCAGAATAAGCAATCGTGTGCTTTTTTCATCCGGTCCCAGTGTGTATGCAGTTTTGTAAATATTGTCATCTGTTCCCACCGGCACACGATGGCCTACTCTTACGAAAAGCGGAACAGGATTTTACGTGTGCGCAAGATGTTCTGCGTGCGTTCGCACACGGGGCCTCGGTTTAAAGTCTCATCCGAAGGATGAGACTCCTACAGTTGTGTGAAATTAACGAGGCTATGTTCCATTCGGTATGGACATCAGTGCAGAGAAGACCAAATTGATGACCAATAACGCCAAGGGCATCAACACTGATATCAGGGTCAATGACCAGAAGCTGGAAACGGTTCAAAGCTTCAAGTACTTGGGAGCCCTTGTATCAGACAAGGGGTCCAAGCCAGAAGTAGTATGCAGGATTACACAGACAATAACAGCACTATCAAAACTGAACACCATCTGGAAAAATAGAAATATTTCACTCAACTCCAAGATCAGACAAATGCGTTCCCTTGTCATATCCACATTCCTGTATGCCTGTGAATCATGGACCCTCACCACTGATTCGGAGAGAAGAGTACAGGCGGTAGAGATGAGATGCTTCCGGAGACTCCTTGGCATCTCCTACAGAACTCGAACTCGAAATTTTAATGAGGAGAGAGACGAAGAGGCAGACAGAGAAAACGATGTGAAGACAACATCAGAGAGTGGACTGGAACGACATATTGTTGAAAGCTGAAAACCGAGAGGAGTGGAGGAAGCTGGTTGCAAAAATCTGCAGTGGTGTCCTCACAATCGACAAGACTGTGGGATAGGTGAAGAGAATTACAACTTAGTCTCGTTTTTTTCTTGCTTGATAAAACTTGGTCTAGTTTCTGTTTGTTGATAAAACTTGGTATAGTTTCACTCACTCACACTCACTCAGTCCCATGTCCCAAAGGACGTAGGGGGGACATGAGAGAAGACGCAACAGAGATCTTTTTCCATGCTTCACGATCCTGTGTGGCTAGTAGGAGGTGTTGTAGGGGTTGGGCGGTCCAGTCTTTGATGTTGTCAACCCATGATTTCTTTTGGCGGCCTCTTCTTCTCTTGCCCTCGACTGTTCCTTGCAGGATGGTTTTTGCTAGGGTGTTGTGTCTTGTGGTGTGACCAAACCACATCAGCTTTCTCCTCTTTATGGTGGAGAGCAAAGGCTCTTGGGGGCCCACACACTTTTTGATTTCTTCTTTCACATAGTTATTGGTCTTGTGTTCTTTGTATGATATTTTGAGAAGTCTTCTGTGGCACTTGTTCTCGAATGCTTGGATTCTCCTCTCTAACTCTGCTGTCAGAGTCCATGATTCACAGCCATATAGGAGGATAGATATCACGAGGGATTTGTAAAGGTGGTATTTGGTGCCGAAGCTGATGTTGTTGCTTCTGATGATCTTCTCGAGTCTGACTAGAGCAGATGTTGCTGTTGCAATGCGAGCTTTCACTTCATTGTTTGATGTGCCATCTTTTGTTAGGATGGAGCCTAAGTATTTGAATTGGCTCACCTTTTCTAGTGTTTCTCCATTCATCTTTATTTCCGTGATGTCATTACTTGCGCTGTTGACCATGATCTTTGATTTCTCTGTACTGACCTCCATGCCGTATGCGCTCGCTCGATCTGTTAAATTGTCTGTGAGGATTTGCAGTTCTTGTTTGCTGCTGCCCATGAGGTCAATGTCATCTGCAAATCTGAGGTTGCAAAGGGGTCTTCCACCAATGGAGATGGAAGTGTGGTGGTTTTGCAGTGTCTCTGTCATGACGTTTTCGAGGAAGAGGTTGAAGAGTACAGGTGAGAGAAGGCAGCCCTGGCGAACCCCAACCGTGGTCTTGAAGAACTCGCCCACGTGGTTGTTCATGAAAACTGCACTTTTTGCGTTCTCGTACAGAGCCTTGATGACTTCAATTATTAATTAATTAATACATGGAATTTGTATAGCGCTATCTCTTGTAAAGACAAATCAAAGCGCTTGCATTTGACCTACAGAGCCACAGATCATGCTGCCACCAGGCGCAAAGATCCCCAACTCCAACTCCCCGATTTTTCTTCAGGGATGGTGTCTAAACACGACACCTGTGTGCATGCTGGTTTGTTATAATTTTGTCATCCGCTCCTACCGGCACACGATGGCCTACTCTTCCGAAAGGTGGAACGGGGTTTTAACGTGTGCGCAAGATGTTCTGCGTGCATTCGCACACGGGGCCTCGGTTTCGAGTCTCATCCGAATGACTTTGACATTCAGTTCGATTTTTTCGTCAAACTGGGAAGAAAGGGCGAGGCTGGGTTCGAACCCAGAAACTCACGATTTACATATTGGCAGGCGAACGTCTTAACCATTCTGCCACCGTCCTTCCATTAGGCAGCTGTCAATGTTGAAGTGCCTGAGTACTTGCCAGAGGCCGTCATGCCATACCCTGTCAAAGGCCTTTTTGAAGTCTATGAAATTGTGGTACAAGTCTTTTTGGTGTTGGTATAGTTTATGACATGTTAATAAAACTTCGTTTAGTTTCTTTTGATAAAACTTGGTCTAGTTTCTGCCTTTTGATATAACTTGGTCTAGTCTATGTCTGTTGATAAAACTTGGTCTAGTTCATGTCTATTAATAAAACGTGGTTTCGTTTCTGTCTTTTGATAAAAAAAAAAAGTTGGTCTAGTTTATGTCTTGCTTGATAAAACTTGGACTACTTTATGACTTTATGATAAATCTTGGTCTTGTTTTTGTCTTGCAAGATAAAACTTGGTCTAGTTTCTGTCGTGTTAGATACAACTTGGTCTAGTATCTGTCTTCCCAAATATAACATGGTCTAGTTTCTGTCTTGCAAGAGATAGACCTGGTCTAGTTCATGTCTTGCCGGATACAACTTGGTCTTGTTTATGTCTTGCGGGATACAACTTGGTATTGTTTCTGTCTTGCGGGATACAACTTGGTCTTGTTCATGTCTTGCGGGATACAACTTGGTCTAGTGTCTATCTTGTCGAATGAACCGTGGTCAAGTATTTGTCTTATTAAATAAACCTTACTCTAGTGTTTGTCTTGTTAGATAAAGCTTGGTCTAATGTCTGCTTTGTTAAAAAACAACAACAACACCTTGGTGTAGTGTGTTTTGTTGAATAAAGCGGATCTGGTGTCTGTTTTGTTAAATTTATTTTATTATTTATTATTTTTAATTTAATTAATTTATTTATTTATTCATATTACTTATTTTCTTTTCATTATTCTTTTATATCGAGGATAATGGAATAAGCAATCATATGCTTTTTTACATCTAGTCCCCGTGTGTATGCAGTTTTGTAAATGTCATATGTTCCCATGTGGCACACGATGGCCTACTCTTACGAAAGCGGAACAGGATTTTGAGAGTGCGCGAGATGTTCTGCGTGCGTTCGCACACGGGGCCTCGGTTTATAGTCTCATCCGAAATACTTGGTGTAGTTTCTGTCTTGTTAAAGAAAACTTGGTGCAGTGTCTGTCTCATTAAATAAAACTTGGTCTAGTTTTTGTCTTGCTAAATACAACTTCGTTTAGTGTCTGTCTTGTTAGATAAAACTTGATCTTCTTTATGTCTAACGAGATCAAATTTGGTCTAGTTTTTGTCTTGCTAGATACAACGTGGTCTTGTTTATGTCTTGCAAGATAAAACTTGGTCTTGTTTATGACTTGCTAGACAACTTTGGCTTTGTGTCTGTCGTGTTAGATACTCCTTGGTCTAGTTTCTGTCTTGCTAAATAAACTATAATGTAGTGTGTAACTCGCTGAATAAACATTGATTTAGTTTCTGTCTTGTTAAGTAAACCATTTATTTATTTATTTGTTTCTTTCTTTCTTTCTTTCTTTCTTTATTCTTTTATATCGAGGATAATGGAATAAGCAATCATGTGCTTTTTTACATCCAATTCCCGTGTGTATGCAGTTTTGTGAATCTTGTCATGTGTTCCCACCGGCACACGATGGCCTACTCTTACGAAAAGTGGAACAGGAGTTAACGAGTGCACAAGATGTTCTGCGCGCGTTCACACATTGAGCCTCGGTTTATAGTCTCATCCGAAGGACTTTGGGGGAGAGTGGAGTCAGCACTGATGTGAACTCCAGGGGAAATATCCCCTCGAACGGGAATCGAACCCGGGTCGTCAAATTGCGAGCGCAATGTTCTGAAAACTAGGCAATCCTGTTCCCATCACGTAGTGTGCAACTCGCTGAATAAACCTTGGCCTAGTTTCTGTCTTGATATACAAAACAGTCTAGTTTCTGTCTTGATATACAAAACATGGTCTAGTTTCTGTTTTGATATACAAAACAGTCTAGTTTCTGTCTTGATATACAAACATGGTCTAGTTTCTGTTTTGATATACAAAACAGTCTAGTTTCTGTCTTGATATACAAAACATGGTCTAGTTTCTGTTTTGATATACAAAACAGTCTAGTTTCTGTCTTGATATACAAAACATGGTCTAGTTTCTGTTTTGATATACAAAACAGTCTAGTTTCTGTCTTGATATACAAAACATGGTCTAGTTTCTGTTTTGATATACAAAACAGTCTAGTTTCTGTCTTGATATACAAATATGGTCTAGTTTCTGTCTTGTATACAAAACATGGTCTAGTTTCTGTTTTGATATACAAAACAGTCTAGTTTCTGTCTTGATATACAAATATGGTATAGTTTCTGTCTTGCATGATAAAAATTGTTGTAGTTTCTATTTTGCTATATACACCTTGGTCTAGTGTATGTCTTACAAGATATAAACTTGGTCTAGGGTCTAGTTTCTGTCTTGCTCTATAAATCTTGGTCTAGTTTATGTCTTGCAAGATATAAACTGAGTCTAGGGTTTAGTTTTCGTCTTGCTCTATAAATCTTGATGTAGTTTATGTCTTGCAAGGTATAAACTTGGTCTAGGGTCTACTTTTTGTCTTGCTATATACATCTGGGTCTAGTTTATGTCTTGCAAGATACAACTTGGTCTAGCTTCTGTCTTGCTATACAAAACTTGGCCTTGAGGAAGGGGGGACAGTCTTCTTCTGCTCTAAGTGAATGATGATTTTCCCATTCATTTATAGCCGAAGAGAACTAACGATAATGATGCATATCACTTTTTCAGCATATCTCTGTGCCTAAAATTGAGGCTGCTCTCCTCAGGGTGCAAGCGTCGCCACAAGAGCAGCGCCACCCGCAAAAAACATCCAATCCTCTCTGCATGTGTATTTGTTTTGTTTCTCTATGTGAGTGGATTTTTTTTCTCTACAGAATTTTGTTTGGGAAAACTCTCTTGTTTCTGTAGTTTCTATTTAAAAGGTTATGCTAAAGGTGTCTTCGTAACATATGAGGTCGTTTGGAAGCAAGATGTTAGAGACATCAGCTTCTCTAGGGGCCAGCATATTGAGGGCGGCCTTCATCTCCTCTCCCTCGCTGCTTTACCTTCCCTGACCCTAAAGAGGGCAGGTACTCGATCACAGCTGGGTGAACTGGGGGACTGCACTGAAGCCAAGGCGCGCAAAGGCATAACTATGAAGTTGAGAACATCGGCTTAAAGCGATTGATTCTGCGTGCGTTTAGCACAAATGTGTGGGTGTCTTGGTGCGTAGGTGCGTATGTGTGGGTGTGTGTGTGCGTTCACACACACTCAGGCGTACGCGTCTGTGTATCAGTGTGTGTATTTGTATACTAGCACACGTGTGTGCATGTGTGTGCGCGTGTATGTGCGTGTGTATGTGCGCGTGTACATGCCTGTGTGTTTTCATATAAATGTGTGTGTGTGCGTGTGTGCGTGCGTGCGCGCCCGTGTATATATATATATAATATATTATATATATATATATATATTATATATATATATATAATATATATATATAATATGTGTGTGTGTGGGGGGGGGGGGTATGTGTGTGTGCATGCGCACACACGTGTGTGTATTCATTTATATTATTTCATTTTTTATTTCGAGGAAAATGGAATAAGTACTCATGTGCTTTTTTAAAAATCAAGGTCCCAAGTGTATGCAGTTTTGTAAATTTAGTCATCTGTTCCCACCGGCACACAACGGCCTACTGTTCTCAAAAACTGATGTTGTCTTCCCATTGTTTCCTCTGTCGGCATCTTCGTCTCCCTGCTTTTACCGTTCCATGTAGGACAGTCTTGACCGGTCCAGATGTTTGTGTGACGTGTCCGTACCACTTTAGCTTGCTTTTTATTTTTATTTTATATTATTATTATGTTTTACTTAAGTCAGGAGTTCTTTATATGGTCCGATGGCATTTTTTATTCTGGTTTTCATTTCCTCATTAGTGATGTGATCTCTTGATGACATACCAGTGAGTTTGCCAAATCATCTAATCTCCATTGCCTGTATTCTTCTTTCAATGTGTGCTGTTATGGACCATGTTTCACATGCGCACAAGAATATAGACATGATCAGGGAACGCATCAGTCTGATCTTGAAGCTGATGGCGATGATCTTGTCGTTCCAGAGGACTTTCAGTTTGGTCATTTCAGCTGTGGTCTAAGCTATCCCGGAGAGAATTTCACTCACACTCACTCAAAAAACACAAACCATTAATCTTGAACAGACAAATCAAGAAATAAAAAAGTAGACGTGTCCACTGCCGCGATCAGAAGCAAACTCAAATAAAAGTGATAACGACCCTCTACCCTTCAGAAAAAAATACCTTGGTCATTGGAGACTGACCACCAGAAAGTGAAGGCCATTTGACCCTCCATAAAAGACAGCCAACGATAAGAGATTGGAAGGGTGCAAATGGTGAAGCGAAATGGGCAGTTTGTATGCAAACAACCCCTGAATTTTCCACTCCTAGTACCACATCTGTGAACCAGACAAGAAGAGCAACGCTACAATTTTCGGGAGATGTAAGTGAGAGAAACGAAGCAAAAAAAAGAAATGAAATGAAACACTGTGAGTGAGAAAGTGGAGTGGACTTGGGTTAAGGTGATGGTATTGTTTTTTTCTCTCTCTTTCTTCATCGGAGATGTGAAAAGCATTGTCAACATCTCTTCATAAAATATATGACAAGTAAAACCCTTCTGATAAACAAGCAAATCACTGAATCAATAAAACATCCGGTGTTTTTTTCTCAAATCAGGTGCAAAATTCAAATCAAAGTCATCACACGCGCTCCCAGAAAAAAACCAAACTCTCAGTGATAATGGCAGATTTGCCATCAGGAGGTGAGAGCCAGTGGAACTTAAACGTGAACAGCTTAGGAAAAGAGAGGGGGGAAAGCGCCAATGGCCAGGCGTAATGTGCAGTTTGTATGCAAACTACCCCCAATTTTCTACTTCTAGCGCCCCATCTGCGAACGAGACAAGGGGGCAACAATGCAAGTCGTGAGCTGCAAGCGAGAGAAAGAAAGAAAGAAAATGGAAAGGAATGAAACTCTGTAGCAAGAAAACCGCAAACTCAGGTTGGGGGGGATTGTATTTAGCCACTTCGAAAACAAGTTTTTCATCTTCCATCAGAGGAGGAGGGAATTGTCCAGGCGTTTTTTTTTTCCCCCCTCAATTCCTGTTCTTGTGAATCGCGTGTAGAATCGGGAATAGTGTCCGAACTACAGCCTGATAATGTCTGTTTGCTGTCATACCTCGTTATGGCTTGATCAAAGAGAAAAGAAGGCATCAACGTAGTTCATGAGCTGCAAGAGAGGGAAAGAGAGAAAGATCCACAGTAATAAACATACTCTATGATCACACAAAGCAAACCACGAGCTGCAAGAGAGAGAGAGAGAGAGAGAGAGAGAGAGAGAGAGAGAGAGAGAGAGAGAGAGAGAGAGAGAGAGAGAGAGAGAGAGAGAGAGAGAGAGAGAGAGAGGGGAGAGAGAGAGAGAGAGAGGAGAGAAGAGAGAGAGAGACAATGACAAATGATTTTATTGTTCAGACTCGGAGTGTCCATAAACAAGGGGGAATGGGTAGATCATGCAAGCAACTGCAACAATTCATTAAGTTCACTATGTTATTTCAGATAAATAGTTTCCTAAGAAAAAAGAAAGAAAAGAAAAAAAAGAAAAAGAAACAACAAAAAGAAACAAGAAAACAAACAAACTAACAAACAAACAACAGACACAGACACTCAGACAAACAGACAGACAGACAGACAGACAGGTCTTTGGCCGTTGCATAATTAGTACAACTTTCATGTCACATGCGGAAACGCCTAATTGAAGGGTGTCTTACCTACTAAGTGGATTGAGATTTCCTGTTTTTAAAGGCATAAAATATAAACTTTGCAAGATCTACAACTTGTTCAGGTTTCTGTGACTCTAATAGAGATAACCTCTGGTTTCTGAAATATTCTAAATTAACCTTACTTAGATAAGTTTTGCGTAATTCAGTGTATGCTGGGCAGTAAAAAAGGAAGTGAATTTCATCTTCAGGTGCACGATTACAATTTGGACAAGCTAGGGAACAATTATCTGGCGTATATCTAAATTTATTGCTTTTTAATTCTGTCACCCCCAATCTGAATCGTATAAACATTGTACGTATATACCTGGAAGTGATCAAGTCCATGTACTTTTCCGGTTCTAGTAAGCTTTTGAATGAACTATACAGATTAAAACGTGGTCTACTGGTTATTTTTTCAGACCATTGCTGCATGAAGCAATCAATCATTCTCTGCTTGAATTCACGTAAAAAAGCTTTATGATTTCCGACTCCTTGAAAAAACCATGCATAGCCAAAGCCAGAGGAGCAGAGAAGATTTCTGATGTGTGTTACCCAAGTTATACTACCTTTTTCATCTAACGATTTTAACATATGGTAAGCCATGTTAGCATATCTTTGACTTGGTAAGGAGCACAGACGTAACCAATAAGAAATACTTCTAACAGCTGACAGAACAAGGAGAGGGTAACGGCCCAATTCTCCATATACCATATAGTTTGGTGTATGCAGACTAACATTTAAAAAGCGTTTACATGCAAAGAGATGGACTTTTTCAATCTGGTTAAATTCTTGGACACCCCACACCTCAGCTGCATACAGTAGTATAGGAGCAACCCGTGCATCAAATAGTTTAAAGAATATCTTGAGGGAAGAGCAATCCAGTTTACGTAATGTCCTGCATATCTCTATCACACATTTTTTAGCTTTTGTTGTCAAGCTTTCAGTGGCAACATTCAAACTGAGGCGTGTTGTGAAGGTAAGACCTAGGTATTTATATGAATTAACAACTTCTAACTTTTGTTGTCCAAAATGCCAATGTTCATATTTTGATAAGTGTCCACCATTTCGAAATACAATAATTTTAGTTTTTTCAAGATTTACTTTTAACCCAAATTTATCGGCAATATTATGCAAATTGTTTAATTGATTTTGCAAGCCTACAGGAGAGTACGAGAAAAGTAACAGGTCGTCTGCAAACATCAGGAGGAACAATTCTGTTGCAGTTTGACCGAGCTGAATTCCGTGATGCCCATTGCTTATGATATGTGTTGCAAGATCATTTATTAGAAGGGAAAATAAAGTAGGGGAAGCAAGACAACCCTGTTTGAGACCCTGTAAGCATTCAAAGTAATCAGAATATCCTGCAGATGAACGGATGCAACACAAAACCGATAAATACATGGCTTGTAGGGCCTTTAGCATTTTACCATTTACACCTATCTTTATTAAGATTTTCCACAAGACATTCCGGTTAACTGTGTCGAAGGCTTTTTGAAAATCCACAAAAGCTACATATATTTTTTTCTTTTGGAGTAGATATTTTTGCACAATAGCATATAAAGTAAAAATATGGGGGTGAGCGCTTCTCACACTTTTTGGCTGCAGCAAAATTTCAGAGCTCGTGAAAAATTCTGTTAATTTTCTTAATTAACCTGGTTAAATTGCTCAATAGCAAGTTAAAATCTGACTTAGGTAATACAGTAAGACCTTCTGATTACAACCGTATAATTTTTTTTGCTGGTTGTGTTAGTACTGGTTTGAATATTGACCGTTTATTACAATTTGCTGCTGTGAAGAGAAGGAAAACTCATACACACCTGTACTGCCTATAGTACTCAAGTGAACAGCCAACACTGAATATGGCCAGCAGTGCTGCAGTAGGCAAGGAGGAAGATTCTCCTTCATGCCCTCCTCTAGCAACACCGGTTACACTGCAAGACGTGCAGCGAATAATTGACAATCAAACTGCCATCTTTCATGATAAATTCATAGGCATCTCTACAGATATGTCAATCCTCAAGACTGCCCTCCAGAACCTTTCGTGTGATGTTGCAGCACTCAAGCAACAAACAATGAACATTGAAGCCATGTGTGAAGAGGTGAGGGACAAACATGAAGAGCTCCAGATTGCAGTAGAAGATCTCCAGGAGGAGTGTGCCGAGGTGAAAAGAAAAATGAACGAAGAAATTGACAAATTAGAGGCTTTCTCCCGTCGAGACAATGTCAGATTCTTTGGCATCCCAGAGTCCCCAGGTGAGACATACGAGTCTTGCACGGACAAGGTTTTGAACGTCTTGCAAGGAACAGTTCCAGACAAAGTATGGTCCCTTGACGACATCGACCGTGCTCACCGCCTTGGACCACGCACAAATGCGTCAGTATCAAACCCACGCCCCATGATCGTCAAAATGGCACGCTGGAAGAATAAGATGGCCATCATCAACTCCGGAAGGGAGGCCCTGAAGAAGAAGGGCATCAAAGTAGCCGGTGACCTGACCACACGCCAGAGAGCAGTCCTGAAGGAGCACAGGGACAGGGGCCTACACGCCTACTACAAAGCAGGAAAGCTGGTTGTCACAGGCCCTCTGAGAACCCAAGAAAACCAAAGCAGAACCTGGCGTCCTTCTGAGGGGGCCAAGAAGGGCAACAACATCAACAGCAAGAGACAGGATCCCCAGCGTGACGCCTCCCACTCCTCAGAGGTGGTACCCACTGGTGCCTCTGCTCTGCTCAACACCAGGGAGTGGCCTGCAATGACGACTCCCAGCAAAACCAGGACTACTAACTCCTCAAAGAGACCCCGTCCCCAAGCACTCCAGAAGCCGAGTACACTGAACCTGACCTACCTACAGATGAAGTGATGTGACATGAAGGTCTGGCCACAAGGACTCTTTTAAGTGAACTAGAAACAGAAAAGGATACATGTACCCCTATTGAGAAAAAGGCTTTGTCTGTACTATCATGGAACATTGGGGGGCTGTTTGGAAAACTTTCAGACCCCAACTTTATTAATTTTGTAAGTAATTTTGATATAGTTTGTCTTTCAGAAACTTTTTGTCACGAAAAAATAACAACTTTACACAGTTTTCCAGATTATATGTGCTTTTCTTCCCCAGCTGTGAAGCTCTCCCACCGTGGAAGATGCAGCGGTGGGGTTTTAGTTTTAGTTAAAAAACAGTTTGCTGAATTTGCTAGTGAAGTAGAGACAGATTGTGAAAATGTAGTTTGTGTCAAATTTGCTAAGAATCTTTTTGGTGTTGATTCTGATGTCTTCCTTTTTCAATGTTATTGTCCACCTACTACTTCCCCTTTTTATAAATCTGCACAGACAAATTGCCACATACATGCTATTGAAGAATGCATAGTTAATATTGTTCTTGAACACAGTGCTAACAATTTCCTTGTTTGTGGCGACTTTAACGCCAGAACGGGAAACCTTCAGCCTAATTCAGAAATGTTCAGCCTTGACCCTGAAGACATAGCAAAACATAACTGGGATGAATTTATATCATGCAGACACTCAGAAGATAAGACTGTGAATGACTTCGGAAAGACACTGTTGTCAATGTGCACATGCTTAGAGCTACTTATTTTAAACGGTTTATGTACACCTGATTTGTCTGACAAGTTTACATATATATCATCAGCTGGAAGCAGCACTAATGATTACTTCTTGAGCTCACCAGACATTTTACATCTTTGTTCTAGACTTGAAATACAGGAGCGAATAGAATCTGACCACATGCCCTTGAAACTAACTTTAACTGTTTGTACTAACTGTGATGTTGTAACAAATAATGAAGAGTATGTCCCAGTTACTAAATACACATGGGATCCCAAAATGCATGACCAACTAATTGAAAAATTAGAGAGCACAGCTTTCAAAAACAAAATTTCTTTAGCAATCTCACAGATAGACTCCTCGTGTGACGATGCTCTGAAGACCTTTTCACAGGCTATCCTAGAGTCAGCATCCTGCATGAAGAAAGAATTTGGTAAACCTAAACGTGTCAAAAATACTAACAGTTGCTGGTACGATAAAGAATGCAAAGAGTCAAAAAAGAAAGTATTCCAAGCCCTCAAAAAGTATAATCATAAAAGAACAGAAGCAAATCGAGCACTCTATACTTTAGAAAGAAATTCATACAAATCACTGATAAGACAAAAAGAGAGTCATTTAAGAAAGAGAAGGTAAATAAAATTCTTCAATCTGCTCACAACTCACAGGATTTCTGGAAAGAAATGAAGGTTTATAAACATAAAAATAATGTGGTAAACAACATATCTAAAGAAACATGGTTCAACTATTTCAAATCATTATTGAATGAGAGTAACTCTGATACTTCCAGTGATGTCACTTCTAATGCAGTATTTGATGAAATGCCTGATTTTAACAATATTGAAGATAACATTGACAATATAAACAAGGAAATAAGTGAAACAGAGGTTAAGAATGCAATAAGGCATGCAAAACCACGAAAAGCTGCTGGCACAGATAACATAATAAATGAAGTTCTTAAATCGACAGAAGTTATTGTTCCTTTCCTCACAAAACTGTTTAACACTTTGTTTACCAGTGGACTGTATCCCAAAGAATGGTGTAAAGCTATGATTGTCCCTCTCTTTAAAAAGGGAGACGCAGAAAATCCAGGAAACTATCGTGGTATCACCTTGCTAAGCTGTGTTAGTAAATTATATACTCATATTCTTAACTCCCGACTAACACAATGGGCTGAAAGCAGTAATAAAATTTTAGAATCCCAAGCAGGGTTTCGGAAAGACTAGAGAGAGAGAGAGAGAGAGAGAGAGAGAGAGAGAGAGAGAGAGAGAGAGAGAGAGAGAGAGAGAGGAGAGAGAGAGAGACAGAGAGCAGAGACAGAGACAGAGACAGACAGACAGACAGACAGACAGACAGACAGACAGACGGACGGACAGACAGACAGACAGACAGACAAACAAACAGACAGAGACAGAGAGACAGAGGCAGAGACAGAGACAGACAGAGATAGAGACAGAGACAGAGATAGAGACAGAGACAGAGAGATATCAAAAGAAATAAACCAGTTCCATGACCAAACAGCGTGGACCCTGCCTCGTAAGGAAAACAGACTCTGGGAGCTCTAAGGATAACTTTGATTTACCTTCTTGTATCTGAAATGAGAGGAAAATAGTCAAGCTCTTTTAAAACATTTATTATAGTATAAAATGCATATAGAGAGAATAGTGTCATCACTAATAAAAAAAAATAATTAAAAGTGGAGAAGAGTGTTTTTTAAAAGCTATAGTATTCTCCATACATATTAAAATTAACCAGTTCGATGCTTGCAAAAGGCTATTCGACCGGAGCAAAATTGTTTTGATTACAGATAATCTAAGCTCAAAAGGCTTTACCCTTTGGTATACAATTTTGAATGTTCTTTTGAGTTCTTGTAACACCAGTAACTGGCAGATTCTAGATGGCTGCACTGAAAATTTTTGAAAATAAAAGTCTGAAACTTATTCTTTCTCTGTCTGTTTCCCTTCCTCCCTCCCTCCCTCTCTCTTCTCTCCCTCTCTCGGTCTCTGTCTCAGTCTCTGTCTCTCTCTATGTCTGTCTGTCTGTCTGTCTGTCTCTCACTCTCTGTATCTCTCTCTGTGTGACTGACCAACAAACACACAAACAGACAGAAGGACCCAAAGATACCCCCCTCCCGCTCCAAGTCAGACCAAGAATCCCACTAAATCTAGGACTCAGACCAAACAACCCCAGGCTAAATATTCCTTGTGAATAAATCATGGCAGAACACACCCCTGTACAGGTCAGAGAAAAGATCAAGAACAAGATTATCCTCACGTATAAGGATAATTGGCTCTGTTATTGGGGCTTCTGGCGAGGCTATTGGTGGCAATCAGGTTTGCTGATCTTTACACTATGTGGCCAATTTGCCATTAACCTATTTGCCAGTTGAGGTGGTTTAGAGGCCAGTTTGTTGGCCCAGTTAGGAATATATACATATATAGGCGTCGTTATGCTTGAAGTTTGCGAATTCGAGTCTACCCTAGGCTGCTAGAATGATTTAAAATCATTACAGGTAGGGGGGACGGGCTTGCTCAGCGGTCAGAGCACTCGCTTTCCCCCAGATAATGTTAAGCAGTATCAAGCATGGTTACCAAGTGAATGGGTGACCGTTTGCACGCCTTGGCTTCAGTACAGTCACTTCGGCTGTAAATGGGTACCTGCTCACTTTAAGGTCATGGAAGGTAAAACAGCGACGGAGAGGAGATGGGCGCCGCCTTCAATACGCTGGCCCCCAGAGAAGCTGAGGTCTCTGACGCCTGACTCCAGTCCGACCATGTAGGTTATGGGACACCTTTACCTTTAGATAGGTATAACCCTGGTTATGGTTTTTAATGCTGTATAATTCATTTGTATGATTGCGATAGCATCTAACGGATATCTGGCAGTCATCAAATTCCATCCGGGTTTTGTGTTTAGTAATATATTTTGGGATGGTAGTATCGACAAGTCAAGTTAAATTCTTTTATTTCGAGGATAATGAATAAGCATTCGTGTGCTTTTTTTTTACATCCAGTCCCCACCCTTCTCAGGGATAAGATGTCATAGGGATTTTAAAAAAACTTGCCAGCTCAAAGTGACCCAGCAGCAGTGCAGGGATCCTTTGGCTGGTAGCCCCACGACGGATAGACTTTGATAGACTTCCAGTGGACTTCTGACCCTCGGAATGCTACATAACGAATCCGGGCAAAGCTGAGGAGAACTGATTGAAATGAACGGTGTGGGAACAGAAGGACAAGGATGTCACAGATGAGGCAGAACATCAAAAACAAACTCCACCGATAGGATGTATTGGATTCGCTAGGCTATGGGGGCGGATTCGAATCATTTCAGTCATCTGGATGCTTCTGAGTTCAGTACTCTGTAGATCATTTTGTATGAGTCTGTGCGTCAACGGTCCCTTGTGCTAATATGTGTCTAGCATCTTGTTTAATATTGTCCAGCTTTTATTGGAGAAGAGGCCGGTTACTGTTAGTGGTATGGGCACAATACACATGCAGACAAGCACACAAAATTGGGAGAGAGAGAGAGAGAGAGAGAGAGAGAGAGAGAGAGAGAGAGAGAGAGAGAGAGAGAGAGGAGAGAGAAGACAGACAGACAGACAGACAGACAGACAGACAAACAGACGGACAATCAGACGGACAGACAGACAGAGTCCCCCAAAAGTCCTTCGGAAGAGACTATGAACCAAAGTCCTGTGTTTGAACGCACGCAGAACATTTTGCACACACGAGAAATCCTGTTCCGCTTTTCGAAAGAGCAGGCCATTATATGCCGGTGGGAACGGATGACAAAATTCACATAACTGCAGGCACACGGGGATGTAAAAAAACACATGAATGCTTATTTCATTATCATCGAAACAAAAGAATAAACAAAAGAATATTCAAATACAAAACAGAAACAGAAAAAGAGACAGAAACAAAAAACTGAGAAAAGGAGACACACAGAGACAGGAAAAGTCAACAACAACAACAACAACAACATAACAAAACAAAAGGAAAGGAACTGAAAAAAAGCAGAGTCAGGCCCAGACTAACAGCTAGCCATGCCCCAGGCCACACACCCCAACTAAAGGCTTCACTCCACAGTGCCTCTGCATCACTCTGCCAGATAACATCCCATCATCTCCACACTACATCCCCCATTGGCTGTGTTATTGGGGCTGCAGGCATTGCTACAAGAAGCAATCAGGTTTTGCTGATCTTGGCAATAAGCCGCCATATTGGCATTAACCCGTCTTGTCCTTTGACCTATTTAGGAGCCAATTTGGCACAGAGGGGATGTCTCTGAATCGTGATGCTAAGGACTCGAGGTTTGGGTCCGCTTATCCGTTTAGTTCAGGAGGTTTTTGCCAGGATTGTTTTGTTTCCGTTCCTAGCCTAAAGAGGGGCGGGATGGCTCAGTGGTCAGAGCACTCGCTTTCCCCAAGTTAAAGTTAAGCAGCATCGAGCGTGGTTACCAGTTGGATGGGTGACCGTTTTTGTGCCTTGGCTTCAGTAGTCTCCACCCAGTTCACCCAGCTGTAAATGGGTACCTGCCCTCTTTAGGGTTAGGGAAGGTAAAGCTACGAAGGCGAGGAAATGGGCGCCGCCCCCAATATACTGGCCCATGAGAAGCTGAGGTCTCTGATGCCTCACTCGCCTACGACCACATAGGCTATGGGACACCTACCTCCTCGGCTAAAAACTCCGAGGTTCTCCATGCTGAGATTTTGCGTGTGCAACCGATGTTTTAAGGCCCACACATGAAAGTAGCCGTAATCCGACTCCGGAGACTCAGCAGAGACAGGGAGAGAGATGGCGAACCCAGGTAGCATTGCGTGGAACTCTTACTGACAACAGCAGCGATGGAGAGAGTTGAGTTGAGTTGAAATACTTCAAAATGTTATGTTGAGAATACTTTCATCCATCACAAACTTGTGGCATGTACTCTTTATTTAAGGCGAGAAATTATCTGAAATCGAAGTATGGCTGCCTTTATGGCGAGGTATTTGAAAGCATATATATATATATATATATATATATATATATATATATATATTATAATATATATATATATATATATATATATATATATATATATATATATATATATATATATATATATATTATAATATATATTATATATAACACACCACACACACACACACACATATATATATATATATATATATATTATATATATATATATATATATATATCCCTTTGTCTGGGGACCGTGGGGGCACTCCTGAAGACTTGACAACCAGTTTTTCTCCATTCCTCTCTCGAAAGGCAGAACAGACAGAGGAGAAAGAGAAAACAGATATAACAACAAAATGTGCATCTAGTGATACTGTCGGTCTTGAAACTATTCCCATGTGTGGATGAGTTAGACAGAATGCATATTCTAAGTGACTCCAAGGCTGCTAAACCGGGGAACAGCCAACAACCTCTACACTCTGGCAGTGAATTGATGTGTCACTAAGGCTTCTGGCAATACCGGTGACGTCAAATCAGGTGTGTTGATATTCATGATATGCGACCGGTTTTGCTATTAACCCTTTGGCAAGTTGACTAACTTCAGAGTCAGAGTAGATCAACTTCATTTCAACTCCGCTGGTGATGTATCTGACTTGTGGTGCTACAGGTATGAGTGCATAAGAATTTCCTTTCGGTGGTCCGACTTAGGGGAACTGTTCACACTTGTTTTGCTATAATTCTTATTTCATTTGCACAGTTTATTTTTTAAAAAAAAACTCTGTTCAGTGTGGGTGTGTGGCTGATGGGTGGCCGTTCGTGCGCTTTGGGATCATTACAGTCTACCAGTTGAAGGTGAAAGGTGGTGCTCCCACAACCTATGCGGTCTTTGAGGAGTGAGGTGTCACAGACCTCAGCTTTTCCAGGGACCAGCATATTGAAGGTGGAGCCTATCTCATCTCCCTAAAGTTTACCAACCTGTAAATGAGTACCTGCGTGCTTTCTTTGGGGAATAGGGTATGTGAAGTAGCAAGCTAGGGAGAGGAGATGGACATCACCCTCACAATGCTTGCCCCTGGACAAGTATGTCCACTTTGTGATTGACAGTAACCTGACATGCAGGTCTGAGTCGCTGCTGGTTTGTCCTTGTTTAGAGGATTCGTTCCAACCCCACTCCCTGGAAAGTACTTTAACAGAGATTTCAAAACAGGAGTGTCTGTGCACGAATGCTCACTGAACATCCTTCTTACAGGTACAAAACCCTATCCCCCACTTACATAAAAGCATCCGATATATGACCATTGGTAAAGATGACACAAACACACCTAGCATGCATCCTGAAAGGAATGGGCTTCACAAGGTTTACCTTGCCCAAGATATACTGCATGAAAGTGTCAAACGGTTTTGTTGCGTACACTGTACCAGCTTTCCTTCCGACAAACTAGTTTTCTTACCTCTTGGGAGCAGCGGTGTTGCCACAAGTCCGGCGCCACGCATATCAAAGATGGTAGGAGAGGGTATATGCATGCAATACAACACTGTCTTGGTGCCGTGGGGTCTGTTACCGTGCAAAAACGGGTGTAGGACGGGGTTGAAAATGACTCTTTCGGTCACATCTGTGCTGGCAAAGGCACCTTTTTCTTCATGGGGTTGTGTATGCCCGCGCACACGCGCGCGCAAGCTGGTGTTTGTCAGTGCGTTTGTTTGTGTGCGCGCATGTGGCGGGGACCCTGCACTTTGGTGTGGTGCATCATACTGTTGTATATTGTCATTATTATTGTGCGCACAGCTACGTTTTTGTTGTGTACACTGTGCCAGCTTTCCTTCCGACAAACTAGCTTTCTTACAATACCTCAATAACTCTGAACGCTGGAAGCGAGTGGACAGAGCGTGTAATTTCCCTCCTAATAAGTCATAAGTTTGAATCTCGGCAGAGGCGTCTGGTAAATTCAGGGTTAGAACGGTTACGATCGTCCTGGTCAACGTTAAGTGCCGACCTGCTATTGCTTTTTTTGTGCATATACGTATACAGAAGATCAAGTACGCAAATAAAAGCATCCTGAAAGTTCTGTCAGTGTTGGGAAGGTTCTGGAAACATATTATTTATTTATTTTTTATTTTTTTTATTTTATTCTTTATATCGAGGATAATGGAATAATCTCTCTTGTCCTTTTTTCATCCAGTTCCCGTGTGTATACAGTTTTATAAATGTCATCTATTCCCACCGGCACACGATGGCCTACTCTTACGAAAAGCGGAACAGGATTTAACGTGTGTGCAAGATGTTCTGCGTGCATTCACACACGGAGCCTCAGGTTTATAGTCTCATCCGAAGGACTTTTGGAGAGACTGGAGTCCGCACTGACGTTAACTCTAGGAGAAAAATCTCCTCGACGGGGAATCGAACCCGGTTCGTCAAATAGCGATTGCAATGTTTTGACCACTAGGCTATCCCGTCCCCCCATAAACATACCCAGCATGCACCCTATGCCCGAAAAGTGATGGGCTCTGCATGGTTCATCTTGCTGAATGAAGAGACACAGCCCGAACAACGTCAGTGCCTTGCCTGAATTACTTGTCAGGCAGTTAGAAAGAGAAAAAAACGCACTACACCGCGGTCGTTGAGGCAATAAACCGAACTAGTGTGATCAGCATGCAGATGGAATGCAACAACATCAACAACAACAGATAGACAGACAGACTTCTAGACAGACAGACAGACAGACTTCTAGACAGACGGACAGACTTCTAGACAGACAGACAGACAGACAGATAGACAGACAGACAGACAGACAGACAAACACTCACACACACATACACTCGCGCGCACGCGCACGCGCACACACACATACACACACACACACACACACACACGTGCACGCACACACACACGCGCGCGCAGGCGCACATACACATACACACACACGCACGCGCACACACACACACACACACAACTAATCAAGCTGTCATAAAGCACAAACGATATAACAAAAGCAGATATAACATTATAAAAACAGAACGAGTGACGCTGTTTTATGGTAATAGCCTTACACAGCATGCCCCTCTCTTTGTCTGTCTGTCTGTCTGTCTGTCTTGTCTGTCTGTCTGTCTGTCTGTCTGTCTGTCTGTCTGTCTTGTCTGTGTGTGTGTGTGTGTGTGTGTGTGTGTGTGTGTGTGTGTGTCTCACCCGTCCCCCCACATACGCGCACGCACGCACGCACACACACACACACTCTCGCTGTCTCTGTGTCATCCTATCTTTCTGATTTTTCTTGCTGTCTGTTTCACTTTTTCTTCTTTTTTATATAGTCTATCTAAAGAATTTTTTTTATACAAATGTCGGGAATGAAGACGTGTATCTCTTGTGTAAATAGATACAGGCATCCCTTCTTCCATTCACAGGCAAAGATATCTGGTGACATTTTTCCTGATCAAAACCTAAAGTACATGGAGCTGATTTCTCTTTTGAGAGAGAATGAAACATTTGATACGTTTTTAGCATTGGACAATCCATTGTAATGAAACGATTCAGACTACAATCTAGTTCGAGTCATAGGAGTGTTACTTAGTTCAGAAGGATGCACTATGATACAGTACAGTATGGTGGGCGAAAGAACGCAATGAGAGAGAGAGAGAGAGAGAGAGAGAGAGAGAGAGAGAGAGAGAGAGAGAGAGAGAGAGAAGAGAGAGAGAGAGAGAGAGAGAGAGAGAGAGAGAGATAGATAGAGAGATTAGGCTTTATCTTTAAAAGAAAATAGAACTGACGCAAAAAGCATACCAGCTTATAATTAGACAGACGAACAAAGGCCAAACGAACAGATGAAATAACAAAAGAAACATAAACAAACAGAATTCGGACGAGCAAATAGAAAACAATATGAAAAGACAGAAAAAGAAAAGCAAAAGAGATGTATGATCTACATCAGAAACCCATCAAACAGACAAACAAAACAAACAAACACACAAACGCAAAACTAAAAAACAAATATAAAAACAGGCAGATGGTAAAAGTACAAGAAACAAATCAAAAGTATAAAAAAAAATGGCAGAAAAAAGTTACATCGAAATGTTACGTACACCATAACCCCAGTAGGCAAACCATTCCCAGCGGCCATAACCTTCTCTTGTGCAATGCAGTCTTACGCAACACATTGCAATACAACACGATCCAGTACAGTTCTGCTCATTATATTGAGATGTAGATAATTTTTTAAAAAATCCCCCAGAAGCTGACTTTCAGAAAATAGCCAAGTACATGATAGTTTTTGTTTTACTCTGAAAAGAAAAATTCAACTAGCTAACAGATTTTCTACTTCGAAAAAAGAGATACAAATAGCTGAAACATTTTCTACTTTAAAAGAAATCTCTAAATAGTTGACGGTTTTGTACTTTGAAAATAAAGACACAAACATTTGACAGATATTCTGCTTTGAAAGAAAAGCCAAGTTGGTGGAACATTTTCTAATTTAAAAAAACCCAATACAGCACAAAGCAAAATAACACAATGCAATATAACACAACACAAAACGATACAATATAATACAATACAATGTAATGCGATGCAAAGCAAAACATGATGCACTGCAATGAAACAAAATGCAGTACAAGAGAATACAATACAGTACAGAAACAGTTACAAAGATTTAGAGAGACAAAGAGACAGAAACACAGAAACAGACAAAGACATGGACAGACAGAAAAACAGACAGACAGACAGACAAACAGATAGATAGGCAGAAATAAAAAAAATCACAAACGAAAGGAGCGATAGAGAATCTTTAATACCAGTTATCGCACTGGCCCCAAGTGGCGGAGATTTGCGTGTCTGTACTGAACACAGATATCGGTAATCACAGTGAGGGGCCTCCTCCTCCCTCCGCCTTACATATCAATCATCTTCCCAACCAACAGCATCTCCATCTTTTCTGTAACTATCCGTTTGTGTTCAGTATAATCTCTGGTTCAGTGTTTTATCTATCTTCTTTTTCCGCTTCTTTAAGTCGGCTGATTGGATTAGTTCCCTTGCCCTGTACGTCTCTTGGGTTATGCTGGCGAAGGGAAGTTATCTGTGATTTGCATTTAATCTGTACTTGTCTTTGAAAAAAAAATCTGCTTTTACTATTTTTTCTTGGTTCTTGAAGACCTTTTACTCTGAATAATGATAAAAGACAATCCGGTTTTCCCTTTTGTTTTGGGTGTGATTTCTGTATGTATTCGTGGACATAGAAAACGTTTGTATGACTGATGAGTTGAATATCATTTTTACATTTTTTGGATAACTGGGTAGAGTGAATTTACATGTTTTCTAACTCTCCGTATTATGCACATGCACATTTGTCTTCTCTCTATCTTGTTTGTGGTTTGGTTTTGTTTCTAGCTTCTCTGTTACTTGTTTGTCCATCCGTTTGTCGTTCATTTTTCTTTCTTGCGTTCATTTGTTTGCCTCCCCTGTTATTTGCTCAATTTGGTCTTGCTCGCTTTTCTTCATTCTTTCCTTTTTTTCTTTCCCCTTGCCTGTCTTCTTAGCCTTCTTTCTACTTTCTTTTTTCCCTGAACTTTTACACCCAGTTATTTGATCAGTTTCTTTTTGTGTTAAGTTTACTTCTTTCTTTTCATTTTTTGGGTCTCTAATTCAGTCTTTTTTTCTGTCACTTTATTCTGTCTTTTTCATCTTTTCGTTTTTTTTTCCACCTTATTTTTTACTTGCTTATTTCACTCTCCACTTTATCAACTGTTCGTAGGAATGTGTATTAGTGATTTTCATGGGTTCATACATGCTTTATTTCCTACATTAGCTTTATTTTACATCTTTTCAAATATGAATAAGCCAAATATGCTAATGAAATCCCCGAAAAGAAGTAATCCATAGCCTAATCATCAGAAGGTTTCGGACCTTACCCAGTGCTCCACTATAACTAAATAGATTAACATTTGTTTATAAGACCTTGTTGTGGCAAAATTTGTATTAAAATAAATCACAAAAAGCTATAAGATGTTACAATAAACAGCTTTGACAAAGCATGGTTAGTAAAACTAAAGATATCACAAATGCTTATCACAAAATGCAAATCACGCATAGTACAGCTTATACAAACTATAATTTCAAAATCTACCTACGTATTGCCGAAGATGCTATCTCAGTTAAAGTCAATGTACGTATTGCCAAAGATGCTATCTCAGTTTAAATCTAACGTACGTATAGCCAAAGATGCTATCTCAGTCAAAGTCTATGTACGTATTGCCAAAGATGCTATCTCAGTTTAAATCTACGTAAGTGTTGCCAAAGTGCTGTCTCAAATCAAAGTCTACGTACGTATTGCCGAAGATGCTATCTCCAAGATGCAGCTACCACGAATCAAACAAGCTCAGAGCCTAGCTCTCATACAATACTCTATTCCGTCCGGAATTTCATTAACAAAATAATTGAATAGAAAATTAAGCTATTCCGTAAGATATCGTAATAGCAAAATAAAGAAATAGAAAACAACATTCTCACAAGTCTGGTTTTTTACACCATTGCTGTCAGCGTAAAAAGTTCTCGGAAAAGTACAGATATTCCAAAATACAGTTCAGTTTACTTCTCTTTTAAATTTCACTACTTCTTATCTAGTTTATTGGATTACTTCCGTTTACTTTTTTATTTTGAGTTTATCATTTTTTTATATCTTACTTGCTTATTTTCGGTTTGTTGCTGTGCCTTTTCCCCTTTTTAATATCAAGAGGCCAATACTTTGCTTCAATTTGCATATAAACTGAACATTACACCCGAAAATCTGTGAGAAAAAAACGACCGAAAAAATAATAATAAAAAAGCTCCCAACATATTTGTGAATGTGAATGCACTGCCTGCACCATTTCTCCGTTCTGTTTGGTTGGCAGCTGCCTGTTCTGTGTGTATTGCTGAATGTGAAATGGCTTTGAGATTGAAGGACGCTTATTAGCAGCACCTTGCTTCTTGTAGATGATGGGCTTGCTTCCTGGTTTTCGTTTTTGTTTTTTTGTTTTACTGGTCGTTTTTTGTAGTTTCCCTTGTTTCGTTTTTCTTTTCTTGTTTTTGTTGTTGTTGCTGTTTGTGTAGTGGTGTGTGGTGAAGTGATTGTACTGTAGTGGTTGTTCCTGTTGTTTTTGTTCTGTTTTCTTTTTCGTCGTCGTCGTCGTCGATGTCATTATTAGTGATCATCATCATCATCAGTATATAACATATCATCAACAGCATATCGTCATCGTTGTCGTCTGTCGTCGTCATCATCATCATCATGATCATCGTCGTCGTCGTCGTCGTCGTCGTCGTCGTCGTGTCGTCACCATCATCTATCATCATCGTCGTCGTCGTCGTGTCCTCCTCCTCCTCCTCCTCACCATCATCATCACCATTCATCATTTTTCTTCTTTTCTTCTTCCTTTTTTTCCCCATCCTTCCTTCCTTTCCCTGTACCAAGCTCATAGAACGTTAGGAAAGGTCGCAAGATCCCTTTCTGTTCGTGTTAAGGAATCCTTAATCTTAAAAACCTTGATAAAATTGACAAGAGTGCCACACTACTTGCTAATTTTTTTTATATTATCCCACAATTATGTCATAATTATATTATATACAGCTTGCACTATTTTGTGCTGATCTCAGATTGTTTTAAAATCGTCCGCAACGATACAAAATTTTTCAAGTTTAAGCTTTCTCCTACTCTTTCATTTTTTTTTTGTGATTCGTCTGGCCTCAGTTCATCTCTTCATGTTGTCTACTATCCAGACAGCCGAAAGAGTTATCCCTACTTGTCTTATAGGCTTCTCTAGTGTTAGAGGCGAGAACTTTGCCGTGATTTGCATATAAACTGCAACATGGCGTCTGGGAGACTGCACCCTTTGACATCTTTTTTTTTGTATTGCACCAGTTCGTTACAATCTTTTTTGCTTCCTTGTGTGTTCTTATGAGTTAAAGCAATACAGGTTTCAGAGTTAAATGGGAAATAATGAGTTTTTACTTTCGTGATGATTAATATTAGTGAGAAATAAATAACCGGGTGGGTTCCTTGTCGTAACTTTATGATTTTTATTTTTGTATTGTTCTTTGCGTGTGTGTGTGTGCTCGCGTGCACGTTGTGTGTGTGTGTGTGTGTGTGTGTGTGTGTGTGTGTGTGTGTGTGTGTGTGTGTGTGTGTGTGTGTGGTGCACAGTGTGTGTGTGTGTGTGTGTGTTTCTTTTCTTCTTTCTTCCCTTCTTTTACCCCAGTCTTTTTTCCCCCTCCTCTTTCATCTTCTGCATTAATTTACTCTATCCCTCTGTGACTTTGAGAAGTAAGAGCAAGGAGTGCTGAAATTACGAAGCATGTTTGGAAATATTACAACAGACACACACACACACACACACACACACACACACACACACACACACACACACACACACACACACACACACACACACACACACACACACACACACACACACACGCGAGTGCTTATTCGATTAAAAAGAGTAAAGAAAATAAAAAAGTATCACACACACACACTTACACACACACACCACTACACACACCACACACACACACACACACACACACACACACACACACACACACACACACACACACACACACCACACACAACACACACACACACACACACACACACACACACACCACAAACACACACACACACACACACAACCCGGCTGTAGAATAACACGAGACAGCAAAAGCACTCTGGATGAGGTTTGCATTACGGACATTTTCAAGTATCACACCATATTTGCAGCCATACTTCGACAAGAGATGATTTTTCTCCCGTTAATGGAAAGTAAGGCTGTTCTGAGAAAGAGCTGGTCACAAATGAAGACAATCTCAGTGTAGGTAAGGTAAAGGTGTCCCATAACCTATATGGTCGTAAGGCATGAGACCTCAGCTTCTCTAGGGGCAGCATATTGAGGGCGGCACCCATCTCCTCTCCCTCGCTGCTTTACCTTCCCATAAACCCCAAAGAAGGAACGGTACCCA
This sequence comes from Stramonita haemastoma, assembly GCA_030674155.1. NCBI lineage: Eukaryota > Metazoa > Mollusca > Gastropoda > Neogastropoda > Muricidae > Stramonita > Stramonita haemastoma. Next base: position 7,678,230 of record CM060320.1, read on the forward strand.
TTGACAGCTGGGTGGACTAATGGACTGCACTTAAGCCAAGGCGAACAAACGATCACCCATCCACTTGGTAACCACTTGGTAGCTTGGGGAAAGCGAGGTCTCTGACCACTAAGTTATCCCGTCCCGCAACATTTTGAAAAAAACATAATACTGTTTTTTTATCAGGTCTTGGCACTTTCTTTACATGAAAAATTGGTAGAGATTTTGCCCTTTGGCCATCACCACGAAGTTTTGTTTGATGTTTCTTCTTCAGCTAGAGCTCTGAGTTTTACCATGTGGGATTTTGCGTATGCGACTGTTTTCTGACAACCATTAAGAAACCGCATTCCGACTTCGGGGATGGTGTTTAAAGCACGATGCCATGTCGTGCATAAAGTTTAAAGAAATAGTTTTGTCATCCGTTCTTGCCGCACAAAATGGCCTACTCTTTCGTAAAGCTGAATGAGTTTTAACGAGTGCGCAAGATGTTCTGCGTGTGCTTACACACGGGCCTTAGTTTATAATCTCATCCAAACGACTTTAACCGAAATACTTTCTGCCTGTAACTTGGCTGAACTGCTCCAGCCTCGGCTAAAAACTGTGTGCTGATGTTAAGAAAGCTCTCTTGTCCATCTTACACGTCCATTTTTCGTGTTATTTCCTCGTTTTTATCTCATCTCCCTTTTTCCCGGTATTCCGTCGTTGATTAGATTGTCCCGAATGTCTTTTTAGCGTTTTGGCGTGAGAGGGTGATTTGCATATAAAGTACAGATCAAGTTTAACAAGCTGCATTTCCGGAACTGCTTTTCTTTTGTAGTGCATTCATCTTAAAGCATTTTTTCTTTCTGGTCTGAAAGTTTTCTTTTTTTCTTTTCAATATCCTGATCTTTAAAAATCGGTTATTGGTTATGTTATCTTTGTTCTTTTTCAGTTTTTTCTTACGTGTCATTTATGGCAATAATAGAGGGTTTTTTTTTTTTACTTAAATGTTTTTCTTGATTTGATGCTAGATGCATCTTTGACATTTTTGCTATTTTCTGTCTTTGTTTGTCTGTTTCTTTCTCTTTTTTCTCTCCTACTTTCCTTTCTTTTGTTTTTCCTTTTTTTTTCTTATTTCTTTTGTTCCATGTTCCTTTCCTTTTTCCCTTCTTTTCCTCGTACGTACGTTTTTTTCTTTTTTTTTCTTCCTTCCTGTCGTATCTTGCTGTCTACATTTTTAGCTGCCTCTGTATTCTCTCTCTTCTCTCTCTATCTATCTCTCTCGCTCGCTCGCTCTGTCCTTGTAAGTGTGTGTTGTGTGTGTGTGTGTGTGTGTGTGTGTGTGTGTGTGTGTGTGTGTGTGTGTGTGTGTGTGTGTGTTGTGTGTGTGTGCGTGTGTGTGTGTGGGTGTGTGCTGTGTTGTGTATGTTGTCTGTTGTCCTTGTCGCGTGTGTCTGCCCCTCCTCCTTCTTCTTCTTCTCTCCCTCCCTTTCTCTGTCTGTCTCTGTTCTATCTCCCCCCCCTCTCTCTCTCTCGGATAGCCTCGTGGTAAAAAATTGTGCTGACAATTTGACGACCTGGGTTCGATTCGTCGAAGAGATTTTTCTCTGTAGTTAACGTCAGTACTGACTCCACTCTCCTCAAAAGTCCTTCGGATGAGACTTTAAACCGAGGCCCCGTGTGCGAGGCATGCAGAACATCTTGCGCACACGTTAAATCCTGTTCCGCTTTTCGTAAGAGTAGGCCATCGTGTGCCGGTGGGAACAGATGACATTTACAAAACTGCATACACACGGGGACTGGATGTAAAAAAAGCACAAGAGTGCTTATTCCATTATCCTCGATATAAAAGAATAAATCAAATCAAATCAAATCAAATCTCGCCCCTCACTATCATCTAAGATGTTAAAGACACTGGCCACAGCATTAAGACACTGGATGAAAACTGTTATCTTATCAGGAATAGAATTATGCTCGCCACTTGGCAATTCGTTTTGGTTGCAGTGGAAAAATGTGTGCAGAAAGTACAAAAGCTCTCAAGTCTGACTCCAATCGTTCAATTTTCTGGCATTTTTTTGTGTGTGATCCATCTTGCAGGGTTAGCCAAGTGGTCAGAACACTCGCATTCCCCCAGCCAAGGTTAAGAAGAATCGAGCGTGGTTGCCAAGTGGATGGGTGACCGTTTGTGTGCCTTGGCTTCAGTACGGTCCCCCAGTTCATCCAGCTGGAAATGGGTACCTGACCTCTTTAAGGTCAGGAAAGGTAAAACAGCGAGGGAGAGGAGATGGGTGCCGCCCTCAATATGCTGGCCCCTAAAGAAGCTGAGGTCTCTGATGCCTTGCTCCCCTACGGCCACATAGGTTATGGGACACCTTTACCTTTTACCTTCACCTTTACCTATCTTACAGGGTTGTTTTTGCTGAGTCAGGTAGCTAATGAAGTTGTGTTCAGTATGCAGTCTTTTGTGTCTCTTTGTGACACCACTAGGTGACCTGCCTACTAGTTACACAGTAAGACGGAGCGACTGGTTTTGTCATTGTCTTTTCTCTGTATTGTATTGCTATCGTGTTGCATAACGTGTCCTTGTACTGCATTGTTTTGCATTGTATTTTATTGTATTGTTTAGCATTGCATAGAGTTGTGTTGTGTTGCATTGTGCTGAAGGTTAGTGTGTCGTATTTTGCTGTATTGTACTGCAGATCATGGTATGGTATGGCATATATGGTATGTATTGTGATGCGTAGTATGTATGGTATGATATACAGTTTTAGCATCAGTTTCATAAAGTTTATTTCACTTTTTTCCCATTCTACCTTTAATTTTGAGATTTACCAATGGTGAGATATATTGCCCATTCGGCAATTTTTTTTTTTAGCTTACAATGAAAGTAGCCACATTCCGACTTCAAGGATTCCTTAGATTTCAGACAGTACATGCATTAAAAGTGAAACTCCAACACCCTGCTATTTTTCATATTTTGCTGCCATCTGAATTTGACACAGCACGATAGACAAAGAGAAAGATTACAGCACAAAAAAAGAAAGAAGGAAGGAAGGAAAGAAAGAAAGAAAGAAAGAAGGAAAGGATGAAAAAAGAAAGACAGAAAGATAATGAGCACGAAGATAAAAGGGAAATAATAACACTATTTTTAGGGAGAACACATAATGTACGACAGCCTGCATTGCCTTAGTGCCAATCCGGAATGATCATTCTTTTAGAGTGCTTCTTTGGCCTGGGGGAGAATGCTCCGATCTAATGCAGGACACAGCAGATCTTTGATAGCACTTCTGGCCTTCCGGAGTTCGTGATCATGCCAGAGAGGTTTCCCATATATATATATATATATATATATATATATATATATATATATATATATATATATATATATATATATATATATATATATATATATATATATATATATATATATATATATACATATATATTCACAGCATACAGATGCATAAGTCTTAATGCATTCTTCTTTAGTCCGGAAAGTGTGCGTTAGGACAGTATCATTTTTTCCTATTTTAAAGTCAATGCGTAAAGTCAATGTCCTCAGACATAAAAGCTACCATTGATGACACTGGTTTTAGAAACACTTTAGTGAAAAAAGATAACTTGATGCATAATATGCATTTGCAACAATCTAGACAAACGTACGTTTGTAGCATAGCATTGACTCTGACTTTGGAAGCTGCTGTATGATATCAATGTCCTCAAACAAAAAATGCACTTTGCTGATATTGGTAGGTATCCGTCAGTCTCGGAAGACTATTGAGTTGCACTCTGGGCTCTAGGGCGTGATGCTTGGGTAAGTAAGTATGGAGGGCAAGC
>CM060320.1:7687024-7694524 GCA_030674155.1 Stramonita haemastoma
TCAATGAAGCTGCTGTATCTGTTAGAAACAGAATGCTGCTGTCCCTGGATTCACCAAAGATCATCTAGCCATGATAGGGAGGGGGGTGGACACAGAGGGGTTGGGTATACTGGGTGTAAAGATGGTCTGTCTGTCAAAAGCCAATCTTTGCTGAGAGAGTCTGTGACAGTAAGACCCGGAAAAGATGGCTGCAGATGGTAGGCTGGAGTTCTGTTCTTCCTCCTCTCTCTATTCTTCACATTCTTTTCTATATTCTTTTTCTTTTTTCTTCTTCAAAGTCTTCTTTTTCGTTTTGTCAACTGCTTCTTTTGCGTCCTCCTCCTCTTCCTTGTATCACCACCATCGTCATCATCATTGTCATCGTCATCATCACCATCATCACCATCACCCTCCTCCTCCTCCTAATCATCATCATCATCATCATCATCATCATCATCATCATCATCATCATCATCATCATCATCATCATCATCATCATCATCATCATCATCATCATCTGTGGTCATGGGTGGGATGCTGTTATCTTTATTTTTGTTTCTGGTTTGATTTTGTTCCCGGAGGAGTAATTTCTTCACATGTTTCTCTTATTCTTTTTTTCTATAGAGATTCTTTGTTTGCTTGATTTTTGTCTCTTCTTCCTTCCTTTCATCCTCTGTAGCATTTTTTTCCCTTCCTGTCTTCTCTTTTTCTTCTCTCTATCAACTGACTTCTTTTTGTTCCATTATTTAATGCTTTCTTTTATCTGGAAAATCGGAGGGGGGGGGGGGGGAGTAGTATTCCAAGATTTGAATTTGAGCAGGATATTTAATCAAGGGAATTGTGCTTCTACAGCCATCATCAGCTTAATTCCTATCTCCACCGGTATCAGACTATTTAGAGGAATGGTGTGTCTAGAAGCCACGGCTAGCGGATGATTGGCTCTACAGGAACAAATTAGACTGACCATATGAAAAGGCCAATCACAGAGATGCTAGGAGCTAGACCTTGGCTGTCACAACTTAGTCAGGGTTTCCCTGATGTCCGTGGTCACTCTGAATAGCCTGGCCACTCTCTCCTGCCCAGGTGCTCATTTGTGCTGAAGATAAATGATGAAGGTGTTCAATGTCTTACCTCACTTCCAAGTCTTTGCTTTACATTGTCCGTTTATCAAATAATTTTCTTTTTACAGTTATAACATACATAAAATATATTTGTTTTTGTTGAGGGTTTTTTTTTTAACCTTTTTGTTGAGCTATTTAATGCGCATATAAATATTATATTTGATCTGCATTCATGTATGCATAGAAAGCAGCTATGATACAGCAATAACTTTTTATGACATGAATGGGCCCAAAGAAGTAAAAGTACTTGATACAGAAATCCACCACTGAATAGACACAGTTTCGACTTGATTCTGCATCCTGTAACTGAAAATGATGGGAGCAGAGGCTTGGTGCCTTTTCCAATCAACAGTCACAATACTGAGACATAAGGCGAACTATTCAAAAAGGTGCTAGGCTTCTAAATTAGCAAACTGAAAACATAAAAATTTAAAAAGTAGACTAAAGTTTTGACAATTTGTGTCTTAAGAACAGCAGCATGAATAGCACCAGAACCAGCGACCATAGCATTATCTAACGTGGTAGCAGCAGTGATTGCACTTTTTTACAAGACAACCACATGCACAACATCTCTACACAAAAGCTGACCTGATAGATTACAAAATTCTCCATCTTTCACTCACCAGGCTCTGCCAGGCTCCAAACCTGCAGCACATTACTTAAGAACCATTAGCGTGAAAAAGAGAACATGACATAGATAAACAAGAAAATTTCCCTGGAGCTACACACATTATAGATTACCCAGTGAAGCCCATGCAGGAGAAAGGAGGCAGACAGTACGTGTATCAGCCATCCTTTTTCTCCTTAAGCTTCAGGCCAGCGGAAGCTGTTGACATAAGTATTGAATATGAGAATCGATATTGCATTTCACCCCCAGGCCATCGTGTTTGATTTATGCAACACTGTGGGGAATATACATTGCCGGCCCTATCATTTAGCTGTGTGACAGATCTTTGACTCTTCCAATTCGCTGCGATCTATCTTTTTTAAAAACAGTTTTTGTTCTTGTTTTTGCCATTCTTTTTCTTTGTCAGGTTTTTCGACGTCATGGATAAAGTTTTTGATGCCTTATTCTAAAATCCGGAATGATCTTTTGCATGATACTTTAAGAAATGCTCTTGTGTTGTCTGCAGATGTCTTCATGTGCATATGCCAAAAATGATAGAATCTCTAAAGGATGAATAGGGTAGTAACGGCATGTTGAATGAATGGCAGGAATATATCTATACAGTGCAAAATGATTTGACAGTACATAAAGCTATGCATCTGAAAAAGTATCTGCATGGTTGTTGATGTGATACACGGAGTAGAGCTTATACAATTTTTGCTAACTTTGCTTATTTCTTTGGAGAGCTGAAGAATGAAAATTGCTAGTGCATGGTGGATTAAAGATGGAACATTCCATGCCTATATTTTGTAGGTTACCTAATGAATAGGCTCCCAATATCTTAGCTACCTTTGCATGTGTACAAGAACGTGTAAATTAAACATCCCACTTCTTATGTAAGCTTTGGTGGGTTATATAAACACACACACACACACACACACACACACACACACACACACACACACACACACACACACACACACAAACACACACACACGCACGCACGCACGCACGCCAATGCACACACAAAGACACAGACACAGACACAGATAGACAGATAGACAGACAGACAGACAGACAGACAAACAGACACACACACACACACAACCCCCTCCCCCCCACACAAACACCCACCCACCCACACACACCCACAAGATAATCCGACCTCCTCATAGGGATTTCCAGATCTTTCCCCAAACATTATTGTATCCTGCTGACCACAAAAAGAGCGGTCTGTCCGCCTGACGACAAGTTAATCTTTATCTGTCAAAACTGGAAAGGAGGCCCTCTGGAACTTACAATAGATTTCTGCAGCTTTGAAACCCTGGGGAGACTAGGCAGAGATGGTGTACATCACCATGTTACCTAGCTGTGTAGCTACTTGCAGTGGATATCTAATTCTGCGAGGCTTTGTTTGGAAAGTATGTGGTGAGGGTGTTTCTGTTGTAATAGAATTACTGTTCAGTTCAAATTTCTGGACTTTGAGTTTTTCACAGTGCCAAAGCCCATTCTTGTATTTTTGTGAAGTAGTATAGACGGGATTGATTTCTTGTTCTTGTTTTTCTTGTTCTTGCTGTTGTTGTTGTTGTTGTTGTTGTTGTTGTTGTTGTTGTTGTTGTAGTTGTTGTAATTGTTGTTGTTGCTTTTCTTTTTCTTCTTCTCCTTGTTGTTGTTGTTCTTCTTCTTCTTCTTCTTCTTGTTCTTCTTCTTGTTCTTCTGCTTCTTCTTCTTCTTCTTCTTCTTCTTCTTCTTCTTCTTCTTCTTTTCTTCTTCTTCTTTCTTCTTCTTCTTCTTCTCTTCTTCTTCTTCTTCTTCTTCAAATCCTTCTTCAGATTCTTCTTTTATTTCTTCTCATCCTCCCTCTTTTTCTGTCCTTATTCTTGTCCTACTTTTCATCTCTGTTTTCCTACTTGTTACTCCTCTTCTTGTCTCCTCATTCTCCCCCTTTAATGGCATTTGATTTTCAGGGAAGTGACAGCCAGTCCTGACACAGCATCTAACGTTGGTTCGGCCATAAATAACATGAAGCGGTTTGCTCCGTTTTTTCGTATTAATTTGCTATTAACTCTTTCCTTTGCTTTCTTGTGCGTCATTTTTTTCTTTGGATTTTCCTACTCTGGTTTATCTTTTCTTTTATCTTTTTTTTTACCTTCTTTTCAAGCGTGTTTCTTTTCTTTCTTTTCTTTTATTTCTTTCATTGCTATTCCATTTATGAATTGTTTTTTTTTAATTATTTATTTCTTTTTTTCCCCTCTGGTTTCTTTCTTTGATAGCTGATTCGTTTCTTCTACTGTTTTATCTGAGTGCAGCTTTTGATGCTATAAACCATACTAAACTCTTGAACGAACTCGATTACCCTGTGGGATGGGTTTTGTTATTTTTCTTTGGGGGGGGGGGGTGTCAATATGAATAATATACCCACCTTCTGGAGATTCTGTGCTAGGAATTCTCTCTTTTCTATCCCTCTCTTTGATTCTGCTTTGTTTGTTTACTTACTGTCACCGCCTTTTGTCTATTTTCTTCCTTCTTGGATCATTCTCCTACATGTCCCCCCAGAAAGTTTTCAAAGATAAATCCTGTCGTGCCGAAGTCGGATGTGCTAGGCCAGACTTGTTAGACACTTAACGGAAGCACAATGCATTTTGCGCATAATGACAGCAAAGTTGGCTTCGGTACAGTCCTACAGTTCACCCAAACTGTAAATGGGTACCTACCCTCTTTGGTCAGGGAACGTAAATCAGCGAGGGAGAAGAGATGGGTGCCGCCATCAACATGCTGGCCCCTAGAGAAGTTGAGGTCTCTGATGCCTCGCTCCGCTACGACTACATAGTTTATTGGACACCTTTAACTTTGAAGCTTTTGCCTTCTCTTGACTTGCCGCCTTTTTGCTGTGTTCCCCAACGATCTGTTCTTGGTTCTCTTCTCTTTTTCTTGTATACTACACAGCTCTCAGATATGATTCAGAGTTGTTACTTAAAAATTGTCATATTCTTGTGGTAATTTTCAAATGCAGTGAAGAAATTCTGATTTAATGCTGCACTTGCTGCTGTAAGACATTTTGAAGAGTGTTTTTAAATTTAAAGAAAGGGATTGCTGTAATCAAAACTTAGTGATAAAAACTGACGTTTTGCTTCGCAGACCGCTGCGTAGAATAGAATCTTTCTCCACTCCGTCATTGTTGATTGGAGATGCCAGAAATGAATTTTCTTCTGCTGTAAAATCTCCTGGCAATATTTTGGAGTTTAATCTCCTTCAAACGTTAAATCTCTGGCTGGTTTCTTTTATGCAGAAAACACTTGGCAAAGTTCGTCTTACCCGAATCTAAAAATGGCGTCTCTTGTCAGAGATTGATTATTGCAATTGTTTCGGGGAGGGAAAGTTTCAAAACGCTGGATGTGAGAAAAATCCTTAATCAATATTGACAACATTTGACAAATGCACTTATTTGTTTGCACTTTTCTTAAAACAATCAATAACACCCAAATTGCTTTGCAGGGATATAATTCTAAAAAGTTAATATAATTATTGACTGCCTTGCACACCGCATCTCTTCCACCTTCACCTTCACCTGTCCTGTAGTCCTGCGGACCATGGGGGCACCAATAAGTATTTTGCAACCGACTTCCTCCACTCCTCAGGGTCCTTCGTCCTTCGTAGCAAGTCGTTCCACTCAAAGCTAATACACTCTCTGATGCTGTCTTCCCATCAGTTTCTCTGTCTGCCTCGTCGTCTCCTTCCTTGTACTGTTCCCTGTGTCTATTTGCACCAAGCAAAGGAATACTAAAACTACAATCAGACTCTGTCACAAACTACTCGCTAAAAACTGGCACCCCCTCACCCTGTCATCGTTGTGACTTATTGGTCTTTTCCCGTATTGTGATTGCTGTTTCCGTTCTTATGTCTATGCCTAATTTACAACATTTTCCATGATACAGTATCGTTACTATATGAGGCCCAAATTAATGTTTGTACCTTAGCGCTTTGGGTTTCTTCAGGGCGGAGAGATGTACAGGTTTCCACTTGATTTATATGACATTATGAAATTCATTATGTCACGAACGACTTATTTGTGAGGACGTTCACACGCCCACATCTGCAAGCTGTGGTATGGTTAGATTCATGTACCCCCATGAGTTTTATTTCTTGAAATGAAGACTTGACTTTTCTGCCATCACCACTCCCAGACTCCATCACGAATACCACACTGCCCACAGCAATCTCTGGTTCCATTCCTGCTCGTATTAGTATCACGCTGTGCGCAGAATGGCGTGACTGGATAGCAGGCCTATGGGGGAATGGCCTCATAGGAACAAAACCAGGCTGATCCTGATATCACTTTGGAGTCAGTGACTTATACCACCTTGGCTGTTGTAATTCGGGTTAGGTCTCCCTGACGAGTGTAGGATCTTATCTTGTTTCTCTCCGTCTTCCTGCTTTCTTCCCCTTCCTCCTCCTCCTCCTTTCTTTCCTTCTCTCCCCCTCCACCTCCTCCTCCTCTTCCCCTCCACCTCATCTTTCTCCTCCTCCTCCTCCTCCTCCTCCTTGTTGTTGTTGTTGTTGTTGTTGTTGTTGTTGTTGTTTTCTTCTTCTTCTTCTTCTCTTCTTCTTCTTCTTCTTCTTCTTCTTCTTCTTCTTCTTCTTCTTCTTCTTCTTCTTCTTCTTCTTCTTCTTCTTCTCTCGTTTGCTCTACACTGTCAGATGTGTCTGGGAAAAATAATGGCAAGTCCTTTCCAGCTCCTGTCGTGGGCCGTACAGCTTGGTCTGTAGGGTTACCTCCGTCGGCCACACTTTCTTCCTCAGGTCGCTGAATAGCATACACCTCTGAAGGATGTGCTCGCCTGTCTGGTTTTCTTTACCACGGGCACACAGGGGAGAAGGAGCAAGTTCCAGTTTTGTGGACATATGGTGGTTTAGCCTGTTGTGCCCAGTGCGGAGTCTTAGAATTGTGACTTGCTTCTTCTTCTTCTTCTCTTCTTCTTCTTCTTCTTCTTCTTCTTTCTTCTTCTTCTTCTTCTTCTTCTTCTTCTTCTTCTTCTTCTTCTTCTCCTCAGATTCTTCTTTTATCCTTCTTCTTTTCTTCTTCTTCTTCTTCTTCTTCTTCTTCTTCTTCTTCTTCTTCTTCTTCTTCTTCTTCTTCTTCTTCTTCTTCTTCTTCTTCTTCTTCTTCTTCTTTTCTTCTTCTCCTCCTCTGCATTTGCATTTGCATTAACATTCTTCGCATTCGCGTTTTTCTTCTTCACAGTCGCATTCTTCTTGACATTCTTCTTTGCACTTTTTTTCTTCTTTGTATTTTTCCTTCATAACATTTTTATATTAATTTTTACTTAGGTGACAACCTTCATTCTGTCCTCTTGATCGATTGGCAATATGATCTGTTGGGGAAGAGGCGAAGGGAGGAATGGTGGGGTAGGTAAGTGCTATTTTTCTGTTTTGTTTTATTAGATATTTTTAAAACCATTTTTAGAACGACTTTTGGCCTCATCTGCCTTTTTGTTTTTCGTATTTTTGTTTGATCATTTGTTCCTTCCATTTTTCTTTTGTGTCATCTTCTGATTTCGTTTTTTTTGTATTCTAGCTTCTTTCTTTATCTAACCCTTATTTTCTTTTCCCACCATAACTTTCTTATTTTTAAGGAGGTTAAGGGTTCGAGAGGGAGAGGAGAAGCGTAAGTTCTTAAGTTCTGAACATGAACAGGATGTGCAACCAATGGAGCTATACTGTCATCAGTGATCTCCAGTTTTGAATGCTGGCTCTCCTGATTATACTGTAGTCAGCTATCTTTGGTTTGCTTCA
>CM060320.1:7704524-7706856 GCA_030674155.1 Stramonita haemastoma
GATTGATCAGATCGAGACAAAGACACTCCCCAAACACTCTAGATCTGACATCTTCGGAAGCTTTTGTTCCGATTGCTTAAAAAACTCTGAAGTCCTTTCAAAACAAGTGTCTTTGAAAAGTGTGAATGCGCTTAGCATCTTTAAAGCAAATTGAGGCCTTTTCTTTAAAAAAAACACAAAATGGTGGGATGTGTAAACAATGACAGACAGATAGACAGATGGATAGACAGACACATGCAAACACACACCGGTTCCACATAAACAGACTGGCAGACAGACAGACACAGACAAACAGGCGGACAGTCAAATAGAAAGGCAGACATACATACATACAGACAGACAGACACACGCGCGCACACACACACACACACGCGCGCACACACACACACACACACACACGCGCGCGCGCGCGCGCACTCTTGCACGCACAAACGCTTGCACGCATGCACACTCACACACGCACGCACACACACACACACACACACACACACACACACACACACACACACACACACACACACGCAAAGATACACCATACCACACCCACACACACCCACACACACGCGCATACAAGCAAACCCACCCACCCACGCACACACACACACACACACACACACACACACACACACACACACACACACACACACACACACACACACACACACACACACAGGGACGGGATAGTCTAGTGGTCAGAACATTGCGTTCGCAATTTGACGACCCGAGTTTGATTCCCGTTCGAGGGGATTTTTCCCTAAGGTTAACATCAGTGCTGTCTCCACTCTCCCCAATAGTCTTTCGGATGAGACTGTAAACCAAGGCCCCGTGTGCGAACGCATGCAGAAAATCTTGCGCCCACGTTAAATACTGTTCCGCTCTTCGTAAGTGTAGGCCATTGTGTGCCAATGGGAACAGATGACAGTATTTACACAACTGCAGACAAACAGGGACTGGATGTAAAAAAGCAGATGAGTGCTTGTTCCATTATCTTCGATATAAAAGAATAAAATATAAAAAAAATGAATAAAGAAACACACACTTTATCCTTTTTTTCTTTGTTTTCTGATAAATACTTAACCATTGACAGTAAATAGCAGTAATGACAGTAATGACAGTAAATTCCTTCGTTTTGATTTAAAGCATGAATTGAAAGGATTTACTTGTCTTTTTAAAAAATCTATACTGTTTCTCCATAATCAAAAAATTATGGTGCCTTTCAGAGGAAGCAATCAACAAATGGACCATGGCATTCATCATTAGAAATGTAAAAAAAAGGGGGGAAGGAAAGAAAAAAGTCCGAAAGAAAAATATGGCAAAGAAAAAAAACACACAAAAAGATGAGAAGACAAATATAAAAAAGAAGAAAAACAAACGACAGAGAAAAAGGAAGAAGAGAGAAAGCGGGGATGAGGAAACTACTTCCTAGGACTGACTCTTTGATGTTCATTTTTTCTTCTTCTCCTAAGCCTTTCTGTTCTCTTTCCGTGGTTTGTGTGCACTTATATTTTTGTGTGGTTCACTTTAAAAACAGATGGCAAAGAGGAAAAGAGGGCAAAAAAAGACAGAAAAAGATTGCAAAGAAAACGAATGCAAAGAATAAACAGAATGTAAACAAGAAAAATGCGAAGAAAAATATGAAAAAGAAGACAAAGATTAACTAAAAGGATTTGAAAAAAAAGAGAAGCAGAAGAAAGATGCCAAGAAGAAGAATGAAAAGAAAAATGCAAAAAAAAATCAGAGAATTTGAAGCTGAAGAAGAATTCAAAGAAGAATTTAAAGATGAAGAATTTGAAAAACGAATTTAAAGAAGATTTTTAAAACAGACTTTAAAGAAGAAGAATTCCAATAAGAAAAAATTGAAGGAAAAGAATTTGAAGAAGAATTGGAAGAATTCAAAGAGGAAAAGGAATTTGCAGAAGAATTTGCAGAAGAAGAATTTGAAGAAGAAGAAGACGACGACGAAGAAGAATTTGAAAAATAAAAAAAAATTGAAGAACAAGCAGAACAATAAAAAAAAACACGTTAAAAACAACAACAACAGCAGCAACAATAAGACGAAGGATAAAAAGAATAACAATGACACGACTACCTGACAACAACAATGAAAGCTCCGCTGGTGGTGATAACGAGAATAACAATAACTCCTGAAAAATGTCTGTTACATGCAAATTTGCTTCGGCAGCAAGAGCAAATTAATTTACTTTCGCATTGCCTGTGTGAAAAATATTATGTTAATGTGTGCAAAGTGGCCGTTTGGGTTTGTTTATTTCTAGTTTGGGTTTTTATCATGTTTGTCTTGACAAGTTTAGTTTACCGTGTCTATTATTTTAAA
>CM060320.1:7706956-7714456 GCA_030674155.1 Stramonita haemastoma
AGCTCGAAAGATAGAACAGCGCAAACACAGAAACAGGTGCAGAAACCCAAAGAAGCAGAAGAAAGAAAACAAATCAAGAGATGGACAGACAGTAGCAGTGTCACGAGAGGTCAGAGAAGACAGCCTTGTGTCTCATTAATGAAGAAATAAAACTTTTCAGCCAGGTTGGATGAAGATTTTTTTTTAAAAACAATATTTTGTTTTTGGTTATTGAAGGACAGAGAAAGAGAGACAGAAACAGAAAAAGAGACAGAGATAGAGAAAGAAGTTAGTTCGCGCGTGTTTTTTGGTTTTTTTTTGCATTTTAGTTTTCGCTTGATTATTTATGTCTTTGTTTTCTTGTTTGGGATTTTAGTTTTTTGGGAAGGACACAGCTGGGGCTACGTGTATTGTCATCGTTTCCTTCGATTTTGCTTTGTTTCTTGAAACTTTTGCTTGTTTCTTTGTTTTATTTTTTCTGCATTTATAGTCGCCAGGTGATAACAAGGAGGTTGTGTGATCTTTACTGAACTTTTCCTTGGAGTTGATGTTCTGCTAATGAAAGATTTGTTTTCCATTTCCCTCTCTATCTGTCTGTCTGTCTGTCTGTCTGTCTGTCTGTCTGTCTATCTGCGTGTCTGTTGCTATCTATCTATCTATCTATCTATCTATCTATCTATCTATCTATCTATCTATCTATCTATCTATCTATCTATCTATCTATCTATCTATCTATCTATCTATCTATCTATCTATCTATCTCTCTCTCTCTCTCTCTCTCTCTATCTCTCTATCTATCTAAGAAAGAAAAACACTATCTAAGAAACATCTATCTAAGAAACAGACACAAACACACAGAGAAACCGAAAGACGGAACTGCACACATGCAAACAGACAGAGAGAGGCACAGACACAGAGAGAGAGGCACAGACACAGAGAGGGGCACAGACACAGAGAGACAGAGAGAGGCACAGACAGAGAGAGACAGACAGTGGTGAACTCGGAAAGAAAATTGGCCAACTTGGTGCACTGGTGGGAGTGCAGGGTGTGAAAATCTGTGCTCATTTGGCACACTGTCACTGACTCTCACTCCCCACATGTTCGAACACCCCTAAGTCGGGTTAAGCATGACGTCACCAGTAATACCCACAGTTTCTTCCCTGTCCACGGAAAAAGTTGACCACTGACAGGTAATAATTTATAAGACATGTGTCTAAGCTTTTCAACAAAATCCGGTTAAGTTTAGGCTTTTTTTCTGTATAAAACCAAAGAGAATATTGCCAGTGACGTCATCACTGGTCTGAGATCAGAAGGGTTGAACATGCGCCGTGTTCTTTCATTTGTCGTCTTCCTCTTACATGCCAAGAGGCAGATGCTTCCTGCGTTCCTCCCTTTCTTTTTTTCTTCCCTTGCTTCCTTTTTTTTTATAAAGAAAACTTTTTTTGCAAAAGAAATTGAGCCGAAGTTCGCGGTAGAACAGGCAGATTGATATTGGTTCATTTGGACATGTAAAATTGCAAGTGTGCATACATGTCTTTTTTGGTTATACATGTATTGTATTGAAAAAGTAATGAAATAAACATGTCATTAAATCAGCGAATTGATCTAGTGTGCGGTGATATGATGTTTGAGCGCACGTGCGTGCGTTCATGCGTGCGCGCGCGTGCGTGTTTGTGTGAGTTTATGTGTGTGTGCGTATATATATATATATATATATATATATATATTATATATATATATATATATATATATATATGTATGTATGTATGTATGTATGTATGTATGTATGTATGTATGTATGTATGTATGTATGTATGTATGTATGTATGTATGTATGTATGTATGTATGTATGTATGTATGTATGTATGTATGTATGTATGTATGTATGTATGTATGTATGTATGTATGTATGTATGTATGTATGTATGTATGTATGTATGTATATATGTATGTGTGTATGTATGTATTATATATATATATATATATGTGTGTGTTGTGTGTGTGTGTATGTTTGTGTGTGTGAGCGTGTGTGTGTGTATGTGTGTGTGTGTGCGCACGTGTGCGCGTGGGAAATTTCCCACTGGAGTTTAACAATCGTACTGATTCTGCTCCTCTGCAAGTCCTGCGAGTGACACTGTATAGTGAGAAAGCTGAAACTTTTCCTCCCCAAGAACAGAGCAGCAGAGTTAGTTTTGTAGCTCTATCGGGTCATCCAACAAAACAACAGTAAGATACAAATCCACATAGTCCCAAACCTTTTCCCTTTCTTCACTAAGTGCCACGTGTTGACACTAACATAACATCTTTCTTTATCCCCAAAACACATCTCCTCAACACATTTAAAACTGAACTTTCATGCCTGACTATTTTTTTAGATTGGCAAACTTTGCAAAACTCGGACCGAGAATAATACAAAATAGAAAAATATCAAATAATTATAGACACTGGCAGCTGAGCACAAAAGCCTTCGAAACAGAAACAAGCTCAGGTGTAAAACCAGACTGACCTTCTTTTTTCGAAATAACACAAACTTATTTTTATTCTAAGATTGAGGCCGGCAAGTCTAAATCCTGCACGTCTATTCTTCGAGACAAACTATTGTCATATGTTTTAAAAACATTTTAAGTTTCGTTTACCTTGCAAATCGGTTTAAAGAAAAGTTAGCGAAAGTTTCTACTCCTTTTATACAGACTCACCAAAGTCTGCACTTATTCCTGGCAAAGCTATGAGAAGCACTGAAGGCACAGTCAAGCAGTCTGTTACCAAATGCTGTAGGTCAGTACATGAAGATTTAAAAACATTCCACACAAATGTACGAAGTCAGTAAGTTTAAACTCAAACTGTTCTGTGCTTTCTTTGTTTAAATGTTTACAGCGGCTCCAACACAGCTTGAAGAAAAGGAGAGGGATATAAAGAAGTAAGACAAGGGCACAAAACAGTAAAATAATGGGTAGGCGCTGCACTTGTGGCGACGAGCTCTCCCCAGGGAGAGCTGCCCGAATTTCACTGAGAGAAATCTGCTGTGACATAAAGTGGAATAAAAATAAGTCTGAAACAGATGACAAAAGAACTTTAGCATTTAAATGGGAACACCAGGCTTTGACCGAGGGCTTTCACAGTCCCTAGGTATATATGTAAAGTTGCGAGGTCTTTAGCAAAATGTTGATATACTTTGGAATGCTATGTTAGGATTGTCTTCCTCAAAATGTTTTCTTCCTGCTTTGGATTGCTATGTGGGAACTGTCTTCATCAAAATGTTGTTATATGTTGGATTGCTAAGTGGGGACTGTCTTCATCAAAATGTTATTATAATTATGTTGCATAGCTATGTGGGAAACTGTCTTCATCAAAATGTTGTTATGTTCTGGAATGTTATGTGGGGACTGTCTTCATCAAAATGTTGTTATATTCTAGAATGCTATGCGGAGATTGTCTTCATTGTTGGTACGCTCCTTGCACAACGACTTATATTCTCCATGCAAAGATAGCATAAAATCATCTGAAGATGGAGGATGTGGCCATATGACAATATATTTAAGGTAGCCCCACGGGCAGTCCTCTCATTCTTTTATTGTGTTCTTAAAGTCATACAGTGATTACCATATGCACACACACGAACACACACACACACATACACACACACATACACACACACACACACACACACACACACACACACACACACACACACACACACACACACACACACACACACACACACACACACACACACACACACATGTAAAACACAAAAACAAAAAATAGGAAAACCAAGGACACAGACTAGACAAACACAGCAGCAGTGAAAGCAGTAAGGCATCCTCATCCCATTTGACCAGAAAGGTATTCACCAGATTAAATCACGCTCCCTTCCCTCCATTCAGAAGTTCTCTACACTCATTTCTTCACATACCCATTTAACCCTTACCATTTCGGTGGTAGTGGCCACTATCCACTCAGTCCCTAAGTCTCCATTGCTTTCTTACCCCAGGGAAAAAACCCAGAACACTGCACAATCCCCCCCCCCCCCTCAGACACTTTCACCCTCACGTCACGTGTCTACTTGTGACACTCCTCTTCATCTGTTTATCTGCATGTGTGTGTCCCTCAGTTTGTTCGCCTTTTTGTCTGTCTATCTGTGTTTGTTTTTCTGTCAATTTCTGGCTTTGGTTCTCTTTGTTTCACCGTCTGTCTCTTTCTCTCTGTAACTTACACACACACACACACACACACACACACACACACACACACACACACACACACACACACACACACACACACAACACGCGCGCGGGCGCGCACGCACAAACGTACACAAACACACACACACACGCATGCACATATACACGCACAATTAAGTGCACAAGCGCAGACACACGCACACACATATACACACACGCACAATCATACACACACATATAAATGCACACCCACTCGCACGCACACACGTGTGCACAAACATACACACCTACACACACTTCTTTGCATGTACAGAGAGAGAGACAGACAGACAGAGACAGAGACAGAGAAAGAGAGAGATAGGGATAAGGGAAGACAGACTGATAGAACTAGAGACAGAACCAAAGACAGAGACCAAAACAATAACAGAAAAAGACACACCCTCCCTGAAAACAAAAGAAAGGAAATCACACTCTCCATCATCATCATCATCATCACACCTTCCACAAGTCTCTTCACACCGTCACCACTCTCCTCACCACCACCACCCCACCCAGTCTCCATGCTTTCTGAGGGTATTAGAGAAAACCCAGAACACTGTCGAATCAGGCAGACATGTTGGCCCTCACGTTACCTGCCCATTTAAACCTCTCTTCTCTTTGTCTTTCTTGTTTGCTTATTTTAGTTATCCAGTCCCTTTCACTCTCTCTCTCTGTCTTTCTCTGTCTCTCTTCGTCTCCCTATGTCTCCCTATGTCTCTCTCTGTCTCTGTCTCTCTGTCTCTCTCTCTGTCTTTCTCTGTCTCTCTTTGTCTCCCTATGTCTCTCTCTGTCTCTGTCTCTCTGTCTCTCTGTCTCTCTGTCTCTGTCTCTCTGCTCTCTCTCTCTCTCTCTCTCTCTCTCTCTCTCTCTCTCTCTCTCTCTCTCTCTCCCCTCTCTCTCTTCCATTATCTTCGATATAAAAAAATAATTCAGTAAATTTCATGTATCTCTGTCTATGAGAGACAGAGAGACACTTTAGTGTGAGAGAAAAGCAGACAGATGAACACACAGATAGAGGCATAGACAGAGAGACAGAAAGAGAGACGGAGGGGGGGGGGGGGGTGTGGAGACAGAATAAAAGATGGAAACAAGTGATAATAGAAAAAAAATACCCCCTCCCTGAAACCCCCCCCAACGGAAGCACATTCTATATCACGCTCCTCTAGAAGTTATCTACACACATCTCTTCACAACCCGTCACCCCACTTCTGAGTGCCCACACACACAGAGACAGGGACAGATACGGAAAGACAGAAAGAGAGATGGGGCGGGGGGGAGACAGAATTCGAGATGGAGACAAAGACATAATAGAAAAAAACCCTCCCTGAAAAAGAATGGTATCATGCTCTCCATCACACCCTTCCAAAAGTTCTCTACACACATCTCTTTACATCCCGTCACCACACATGTGAGAACCCACACAGATAGAGACAGAGACAGAGAGACAGAAAGAGAGATGGGGGGGGGGGGAAGAGACAGAATAAAAGATGGAAAAAGAAGTGAAAATAGAACAAAAACTTCCCTGAAAAAGAACGGAATCACGCTTCCCATCACACCCTTAAGTTATCTAAACACATCTCTTTGCACCACGTCACTTCACTTCTGAGTGCCCATACATTTATAGAGACGGAGACAGAGAGACAGAATCAGAGATGGAGACAGAAGTGATAATTAAAATAAAATACCCCCTCCCTGAAAAAAACCCAGCGGAAGCACTTTCTATATCACGCTCTTCCAGAAGTTATCTACACACATCTTTTCACATCCCCTCACCTCACTTCTGAGTGTCCCCCTGGCCTCTACGCATTCTTAACTTATCAGAGGAAAACTAGGGGACTCCGAATCCGGCACACATTTTGGTCCTCACGTCACCTGTCCATTTGAAACACGTATTCCTCTGTTTGCTTGTCTTGTCTGTTTGTTTCTTTGTCTGATTTCCTGTCTGCCTGGTGGTCTGTCTGTCTGTTTGCTAGTTTGTATGGTTTCATCTGTTTCTTTTCTTTCTTTCTTTCTCTCTTCCTCTTCCTCTCTCTTGTCTCTCTGTCTCTGTCTCTGTCTCTGTTTCTGTCTGTCTGTCTCTCTGTCTCTGTCTCTCTCTCTCTCTCTCTCTTCTCTCTCTCTCTCTCTCTCTCTCTCTCTCTCTCTCTCTTCTCTCTCTTCCTCTCTCTTTCTCTCTCTTCTCAGTCAGAGAGAGAGGAAAAGAAAGAGAAAGATAGATAAGGTAGAGAAAGGGAAAGAGACAGATAGAGTTAGACAGAGACAGAGAGACAGAGAACAATACCCTCACTTCTCTAAGAAAGAACAAACAAAAAATCAAGCAAGCAAAGAAAGAAGCGAAAGAACAAAAAAAGGGGAAAAATGCACCTCTTTCAATCTTACCCACTTCTCCTCCCCACCCCCACCCCCCCCCCACACACGCACTGTGTTCACAGACTACCCCTTCCCCCCTCCCCATTCTCTCCAAATTCTGGATCTCCAGTCTCCATCGCTTTCTCATCTGAGAGAAAACACCAACACAGCACAATCCAGCACACGCTTTGGCCATCACGTCATGTGTCCACTTAGGAAGACTCAGCCCCTTTCTCTCTCTCCCTCTCTTTCTCTTTCTTTGTCTCTCACAATCTGTCTGAAAACTGTATTGCGGTGCCGATGTACATAAAACAATTTCAGTGTTCAGTGTTCAGTGCCTCTCCCTCTCTCTTTCTTTTTTTTTTTTTTGCTGCCTCATCTTTCATGACGTCCCCGTCCTGCTATTCCCACGCCATTCATTTCAATCTCCCCGCCACAGCCATACTCAGATTCGTTATGACTCCTCCTCAGGGTCGGAAGTCCACAGGGAGCCCATCAATATCAGGTTGCCGTGGAGCCACCAGCCAGAGGGGCCCTGCACTTCTACTGGGTCACTTTGGTGGTGTTCAGTGGTGCCTGTTCTGACCTAACATATGCAGAACACCAACTACTAAGCCCCCAAATAACTACAGTATTAGCTCAGTCGCGGAGACAGACTGAGTGAGTTGCTCACCCGAGGTGGCGACCACCACAACGTCCTTCCAACGACCGCCCCCTCAAACCTCCAACCCCAAAGGCCTTGACACAAACTCACCAGAGTCACTGAAGCGTATGGGGAAACCGAATCTGAGGTCACCATGAGACCAGAGCAACTGAGACTATCCAATCAGAGGCTTTTTTAAATTGCATAACAATCGATGACAATTACGATGACGTAATGATGCTGTTGTGGAAGTGCATCTGCTTTGATACTTCTTGACAGGGTTGTACTACACGCTTACTGTCATAACA
>CM060320.1:7721019-7728519 GCA_030674155.1 Stramonita haemastoma
TCGTCTTTTATTTCTTCTCACCTCCCTTTTTTTCTGTTATCTTTCCTTGTCCTACTTTACTCTGTTTTCCTACTTGTTACTCCTCTTCTTGTCTCCTCATTCTCCCCATTTAATGGCATTTGATTTTTCAGTGAAAGTGACAGCCAGTCCTGACACAGCATCTAACGTTGGTTAGGCCATAAATAACATGAAGCGGTTTTGCTCCGTTTTTTCGTATTAATTTGCTATTAACTCTTTCCTTGGCTTTCTTGTGCGTCATTTTTTTCTTTGGATTTTCCTACTCTGGTTTATCTTTTCTTTTATCATTTTTTTTTTACCTTCTTTTAAGCGTGTTTCTTTTCTTTCTTTTCTTTTATTTCTTTCTTTGCTATTCCATTTATGAATTGGGTTTTTTTATTATTTATTTCTTTTTTTTCCCCTCTGGTTTCTTTCTTTGATAGCTGATTCGTTTTCTTCTACTCTTTGATCTGAGTGCAGCTTTTGATGCTATAAACCATACTAAACTCTTGAACGAACTCGATTACCCTGTGGGATGGGTTTTGTTATTTTTCTTTGGGGGGGGGGGGGGGGGGGGTTCAATATGAATAATATACCCACCTTCTGGAGATTCTGTGCTAGGAATTCTCTCTTTTCTATCCCTCTCTTTGTTTCTGCTTTTTTCCTTTTACTTACTGTCACCGCCTTTTGTCTATTTTCTTCCTTCTTGGATCATTCTCCTACATGTCCCCCCGGAAAGTTTTCAAAGATAATTCCTGTCGTGCCGAAGTCGGATGTGCTAGGCCAGACTTGTTAGATACTTAACGGAAGCACAATGCATTTTGCGCATAATGACAGCAAAGTTGGCTTCGGTACAGTCCTACAGTTCACCCAAACTGTAAATGGGTACCTACCCTCTTTGGTCAGGGAACGTAAATCAGCGAGGGAGAAGAGATGGGTGCCGCCATCAACATGCTGGCCCCTAGAGAAGTTGAGGTCTCTGATGCCTCGCTCCGCTACGACTACATAGTTTATTGGACACCTTTAACTTTGAAGCTTTTGCCTTCTCTTGACTTGCCGCCTTTTTGCTGTGTTCCCCAACGATCTGTGCTTGGTTCTCTTCTCTTTTTCTTGTATACTACACAGCTCTCAGATAAGATTCAGAGTTGTTACTTAAAAATTGTCATATTCTTGTGGTAATTTTCAAATGCAGTGAAGAAATTCTGATTTTAATGCTGCACTTGCTGCTGTAAGACATTTTGAAGAGTGTTTTTAAATTTAAAGAAAGGGATTGCTGTAATCAAAACTTAGTGATAAAAACTGACGTTTTGCTTCGCAGACCGCTGCGTAGAATAGAATCTTTCTCCACTCCGTCATTGTTGATTGGAGATGCCAGAAATGAATTTTCTTCTGCTGTAAAATCTCCTGGCAATATTTTGGAGTTTAATCTCCTTCATACGTTAAATCTCTGGCTGGTTTCTTTTATGCAGAAAACACTTGGCAAAGTTCGTCTTACCCGAATCTAAAAATGGCGTCTCTTGTCAGAGATTGATTATTGCAATTGTTTCGGGGAGGGAAAGTTTCAAAACGCTGGATGTGAGAAAAATCCTTAATCAATATTGACAACATTTGACAAATGCACTTATTTGTTTGCACTTTTCTTAAAACAATCAATAACACCCAAATTGCTTTGCAGGGATATAATTCTAAAAAGTTAATATAATTATTGACTGCCTTGCACACCGCATCTCTTCCACCTTCACCTTCACCTGTCCTGTAGTCCTGCGGACCATGGGGGCACCAATAAGTATTTTGCAACCGACTTCCTCCACTCCTCAGGGTCCTTCGTCCTTCGTAGCAAGTCGTTCCACTCAAAGCTAATACACTCTCTGATGCTGTCTTCCCATCAGTTTCTCTGTCTGCCTCGTCGTCTCCTTCCTTGTACTGTTCCCTGTGTCTATTTGCACCAAGCAAAGGAATACTAAAACTACAATCAGACTCTGTCACAAACTACTCGCTAAAAACTGGCACCCCCTCACCCTGTCATCGTTGTGACTTATTGGTCTTTTCCCGTATTGTGATTGCTGTTTCCGTTCTTATGTCTATGCCTAATTTACAACATTTTCCATGATACAGTATCGTTACTATATGAGGCCCAAATTAATGTTTGTACCTTAGCGCTTTGGGTTTCTTCAGGGCGGAGAGATGTACAGGTTCCACTTGATTTATGATATTATGAAATTCATTATGTCACGAACGACTTATTTGTGAGGACGTTCACACCCGCCCACATCTGCAAAGTGTGGTATTGTCAGATTCATGTACCTGCAGGTTTTATATTTCTTGAAATGAAGACTTGACTTTTCTGCCATCACCACTCCCAGACTCCATCATGAATACCACACTGCCCACAGCAATCTCTGGTTCCATTCCTGTTCTTATCAGTACCACGCTGTGCGGGGGAATGGCGTGACTGGATAGCAGGCCTATGGGGGAATGGCCTCATAGGAACAAAACCAGGCTGATCCTGATATCACTTTGGAGTCAGTGACTTATACCACCTTGGCTGTTGTAATTCGGGTTAGGTCTCCCTGACGAGTGTAGGATCTTATCTTGTTTCTCTCCGTCTTCCTGTTTTGTTCCCCTTCCTCCTCCTCCTCTCCCCTCCTCCTCTCCTCCTCCTTCCACTCCACCTTATCTTTCTCCTCCTCCTCCTCCTCCTCGTTGTTGTGTTGTTGTTGTTGTTGTTGTTGTTGTTGTTTTCTTCTTCTTCTTCTTCTTCTTCTTCTTCTTCTTCTTCTTCTTCTTCTTCTTCTTCTTCTTCTTCTTCTTCTTCTTCTTCTTCTTCTTCTTCTTCTTCTTCTCATTCTTCTTCTTTGCATTTGCATTTGCATTAGCATTCTTCGCATTCGCGTTTTTCTTCTTCACAGTCGCATTCTTCTTGACATTCTACTTTGCACTTTTTTCTGCTTTGCATTTTTCCTTCATAACATTTTTATATTAATTTTTACTTAGGTGACAACCTTCATTCCGTCTTCTTGATCGATTGGCAATATGATCTGTTGGGGAAGGCGGGAAGGGAGGAAGGGTGGGGGTAGGTAAGTGCTATTTTTCTGTTTTGTTTGAATTTTTAAACCATTTTTCGTTCGAGTTTTGGCCTCATTTGCTTTTTCCTTTTACATGTATTTGTTTTATCATTTGTTCTTCCCACTGTCCTTTTGTGCCATCTTCTGTTCCGGTTTTTTCTTGATATTCTAGCTTCTTTCTTTATCTAACACTCATTTTCTTTTCCCCCCATTGCTTTCTAATTTTAAGGAGGTTAAGGGTTCGGGAGAGAGAGAGAGAGAGAGAAGAGAGAGAGAGAGAGAGACAGAGAGACAGAGAGACAGAGAGACAGAGAGACAGAGAGACAGAGAGACGCTTTAACGCTTTAACGCTTTAACAATTTATTGTCATTGCTCAACTTGGCCTTTTGACAAGGGAGGTAACACAACTGTCCGTTGTGGAAGTTTTACATAAAAAATGACATATGTGATCAATAACAACTAAGTTCAGAGAAAAAAAAGGATAATCACATTAATAACACACTAATCATAATATTGGCGTCAACCCTATTGCAAATAAAATACAGAGAGAAAAAACACTAACAGCAACAACAAACAAATAAACAAAAATACACACTGGTTCAGAATCGACCATCCTTTTAAATTTCATGCTACAAAGTATATCAACGACCAAAAACATCTATCTCGAAACATACATTGTTCTTGATATTGATCAATTCTGTCCTGATATATTAATGTCATTAGTACTGACTTGACTTCGTCTTATTTTCTGTGCTTCTGCAATATACTTTGCTAGAGATTTAACAAGATGTTCATTATCAGACGACAGGATAGAGACTATATCTGGACTCGCTGCTGGCTGTACGGTTAAGAAATCAAGCTTGTTACGTAGTGTTTCGTATGCTTTACATTGAAACAAAAAATGTATTTCATCATCAACACCGTGACCACATAGTGGACACGGTAATTGTGTGGATGTCTCAGGCTGGAACCATCTTTTATTTGCATTAAACCCGAGTGTTCTTAGTCTGAATCTAGCATAATTAAGTCTGTGCCATTTATCTGTAATTATGTTCAAATATTTTTCTGTCTGGAAGATACATTTAAACGAAAAGAACCAACTATATTTACTTTTATTCTCCATATCCGAGTGCCAGTTTTGTTTAAAAGAACAAATGAGCCTGTCTTTGAATTCAGAAAGAAACTGGCACTCATTACCTACTTCCTGAGACAGCCACACAATCCCAAAACCATGTTCTGACAAAACTTTTTTGATTTGATATACCCAATTGTCTTTGCCTAACTCCATCTGTATATTCATCATATCATAAGCCTGTCTACATAAACGTGTCTGTGGAAGTTTCAACAACTTTAGCCAATATTTAATACACTTTACATAAGTTCTTATATAGAGAGGATATCTTCCAGTCTCTCCTTAGAGTACAGTATTGGAGGAGTGAATTGGCACATTCAAAAAGCGCTTTATAGCAAATGTATGGACTTTTTCCATTTGTGTATTTACATATAAGAGAGAAGAGAGAGAGAGAGAGAGAGAGAGAGAGAGAGAGAGAGAGAGAGAGAGAGAGAGAGAGAGAGAGAGAGAGAGAGAGAGAGAGAGAGAGAGAAGCCTGAGTTCTTAAGTTCTAAAAATGAGCATGATGCGCAAACAAAGGAGCTATACTGTCATCAGCGGTCTCTCCGTTTTGAGTGCTGACTCTCCTGACGATACTGTAGTCAGCTATCTTTGGTTTGCTTCACGCTCTTAACAACCATACTGTCTGCAGCAATCTCAATTCAATTGCTGCTCTGATAATATACTATTATTAACAATCTTCTGTTATATTCAAATTATCATATATTTGTTATGCTCCTTCTCTTCATATTACAAGCTGTACCCTATTTCAAAGGGAACAACTTATAAAGCATGGAAATCTATTCATTTCTCAGGAATATTGACTTTTGTCATGGAAAAAATCCTACGTTTACTTAGAAGCTGATCACACAGTCTTCTGAATGTGGAACTCGAAGGTTCAATCAGTAAAGCAATGTTGGTCACTATGATCTTCTGTTTGGATTCTTCTGAGCTTATCAAATGGCCTGTCACTCCGTTGTCAGCCACTAATGTGTGGCTGTCACAATTCGGACAGTGCCCCCCCGGGATGTGTGGTCAGTGTGAGTGACTGGTCATCCCTTAGGAGTCTGGTCACTAACGCCAAAAGTAGGTGATGAAGGGGTCTGATGTTGTTTCTCCCCCAGTGTCTGCTTTGAAAAGTTGGGTACGAAGAAAAGAAAAAAAGGTGAGAAAGAGAGCTATAGTACCAACAACAAGAAAAAAACCCAAAAACAAACAGGAAAGAATAAAGCCAAGAAAAGGCAAGATTAAAAATTAACAAACAACTGAGAGTGTTAACCCCACCCCCCACAAAGAACTCTAAATACCCACCCACCCCCCAAAAAAAGGAAAAAAAGAAAAGAGAAAAATTCGAGGAAACAATTCGACTCAAAAACTAAAAAAAGAGAGATGGAAAGAAAGGGGACAAAAGGAAAGGCTGAAAAGGAACAGAGAAAGGGAAGAAAATAAAAGAAAGAAAGAAAAAAGCAAAATACCCAAAAAGAAGACACCTTACACCTTTCAAAACCCAACAACAGAAAAAAAATCTTGTAAAAAAAGTATGGTGAGAGTTAAAGGGTGGATGTATGTAACATAACGTTACGAAACGTAAGGTAATTCCCACAGGTCGTCTTCAGCGTGAAATGGAATATTGATCCCATGTCCACTGCATATGTCAACACCCTCCCCCTTCCTCCCTCTTCCATACCACCCCCACCCTTCCCCTCCCGAACCCTCCCATCTCCCCTCCCCTCTACATCACACTTCCTTTGTATTCTGATTCAGAGCAAGTTTCAACACCAATCATCATGTTTGAGATCTGGCCTCAAAAATACAAAGCAAATTTTTTTAACAAGAGAAGAAAAAAGAAAAAGACAGCAATACCACCACCAACAAGAAAAAACACACCCAAAAAATAAGGAAATAAAGTCAAGAAAAGACAAAATTAAAAACTAACAAACAGTCTGAGAGCGTTTACCTCTTCCTCCACCCCCGCCCTGTCCCCCCCAAAACAACCCAAACATCCCCAAAACAACAACCCCCCCCCCACCCAAAGCAAAAATACTCAAATAAAAAAAAGAAAAGGGAAAAGAAAAAAATCGAGAAAACAACTCGACTCAAGAATGTGAAGCTATGTTTGGTGTCAGAAATTGCATGTGTGTATGTTCGATTAAAAATAAAACGGCAATAACATTGACATGCAGTGTGTGTGTGTGTGTGTGTGTGTGTGTGTGTGTGGTGTGTGTGTGTGTGTGTGTGTGTGTGTGTGTGTGTGTGTGTGTGTGTGTGTGTGTGTGTAAGCACAAATACATTTTGTGTGTGTAAGTCTGTGTTTGCACGTGTTGTTATTGTGTGTTTATTCTATTGTTTTCTTTGTTTCGAAAATAATTGAATAAGTGCTTGTGTGCTTTTTTACATCTGATCTTCTTGTTGATGCCGTTTTGTAAAATTTGTCTTCCGTTCCCACAGGAAGAATGGCCTACTCTTCCAAAAAGCGGGAAGAGTATTAACATGTGTGCAAGGTGCTCTGCATGCGTTCGCACAAGGGTTCTCGGTTACAGTCTCATGCAAAGTAGGTGAGAAAGAGAAGAGAGAGAGAGAGAGAGAGAGAGAGAGAGAGAGAGAGAGAGAGAGAGAGAGAGAGAGAGAGAGAGAGAGAGAGAGAGAGAGAGAGAGAGAAAAGAGAGAAAGAAAGATAAAGAAAGAGAGAGACAGAGAGAGAGAGACAGAGACAGAGAGAGACAGAGAGAGACAGAGAGAGACAGAGAGAGACACAGAGAGAGACACAGAGAGAGACAGAGAGAGACAGAGACTAACAGACAGACAGACAGATAGAGACAGACAGAGAGACATAGAAACAGAAAGACAGACAGACAGAAAGACAGACAGAAAGACAGACAGACAGAAAGACAGACAGAGAAGACTTTAAAAAGTCCATCACGGATTTTGTTTCCGCTGCTAATGTGTCTCTTCTGTTCCAACAAGGAAACCTCAAGGAATGAACCAGAGAGAAGGAAGAACAGTGAAAAGGAGGATATATATACACATATAAGATGCTTATCATCATCTTTTCCCTGTTCAGTTTCCAGCCAGCGCTAGGCTAGTTGTCCATATCTTGGACATAGGGATCAATATTCCATTTCGTCCTGTTAGCAATATGTGTGATGTATGTAGGAAAACTCCCTAGGGATTTCTTGTCTATCTAGCTTTTAGCTGTTTCCTAACTTTTGTTTAGTTGTTTTGGTGGTGTTTTTTTTTTTATATTCCCGCCTCCCTCTCATCTCTGCCATTAGCTTTCATTGTGAGTTTCCTTTTTGTATTTTTTTTCTTTTGTTTGTATGTGTTTTC
>CM060320.1:7736019-7758519 GCA_030674155.1 Stramonita haemastoma
ATTGAGGCCTTTTCTTTAAAAAAAACACAAAATGGTTGGATGTGTAAACAATGACAGACAGATAGACAGATGGATAGACAGACACATGCAAACACACACCGGCTCCACATAAACAGACTAGCAGACAGACACAGATAGACAGGCAGACAAATAGACAGACAGACACACACACACACACACACACACACACACACACACACAACACGCGTGCGCGCGCGCGCGCTTGCACGCACGAACGCACACACGCTTGCACGCACGCACGCACACACACACACACTTACGCACGCACGCACGCAAACACGCACGCACGCACACATGCATGCACACATGCACGCACGCACGCACACACACACACACATGCAAAGATACACCATAGCACACCCACACCCACACCCACACGCACACAAGCACCCCCCCATCCACACACACACACACACACACACACACACACACACACACACACACACACACACACACACACACACACACACACACAGGGACGGGATAGTATAGTGGTCAGAACGTTGCGCTCGCAATTGGACGACCCGTGTTTGATTCCCGTTCAAGGGGATTTTCCCCTGGAGTTAACATCAGTACTGACTCCACTCTCCCCACAAGTCTTTCGGATGATACTGTAAACCGAGGCCCCCTGTGCGAACGCATGCAGAACATCTTGCGCACATGTTAAATCCTGTTCCGCTTTTCGTAAGAGTAGGCCATTGTATGCCGATGTGAACAGATGACTAAGTTTACAAAACTGGATACAAACGGGGACTGGATTTAAAAAAGCACATGATTGCTTATTTCATTATCCGATCCTCGATATAAAAGAATAGATTAAGGAATAAAATTTAAAAAAATGATAAATACATAAACACACACTTTCCTTTTTAAAAAAATTTTTAATATTTTTTTTACAAGATATAGCGCTATACAAATTCAATGTATTATTATTATTATTATTATTATAATCATAATTATTATTTTCTGATAAATATTCAACCATGGACTAAATTTAACAGTCAATAGCAATTACCCCCCCCCCCCTGTCTTCTTTTTGAGTTACAGCATAAATTCAAAGGTTTTACTTGTCTTTTTTTAAAATCTGTACTGTTTCTCCATAATAAAAAATATGTGGTGTCTTTCAGAGGAAGCAATCAACAAATGGACCATGGCATTCATCATTAGAAATTAAAAAAAGGGAAGGAAAGAAAAAAAATCCGAAAGAAAAATATGGCCAAGAAAACGAAAACACAAAAAGATAAGAAGACAAATACAAAAAGAAGGAAAACAAACGACAGAGAAAAAGGAAGAAGAGAGAAAGCGGAGATGGGGAAACTACTTCCTAGGACTGACTCTTTGATGTTCTTTTTTTTTTCTTCTCCTAAGCCTTTCTGTTCTCTTTCCGCGGTTTGTGTGCACTTATATTTTTTGTGTGATTCACTTTAAAAACAGATGGGGAAGAGGAAAAGAGGGCAAAAAAGACAGAAAAAGATTGCAAAGAAAACGAATGCAAAGAATAAACAGAATGTAAACAAGAAAAATGCGAAGAAAAATACGAATAAGAAGACAAAGAATAACTAGATGAATTTGAAAAATGAGAAGCAGAAGAAAGATGCGAAGAAGAAGAATGAAAAGAAAAATGTAAAAATAAAAGAAAGAATTTGAAGCTGAAGAAGAATTCAAAGAAGAATTTAAAAACGAAGAATTTGAAAGAAGTATTCAAAGAATTTTTTTTTAAAAAGAAGACTTTAAAGAAGAATTCAAATAATAAGAATTTGAAAGAAAAGAATTTGAAGAAGAACTGGAAGAATTCAAAGAGCAAAAGGAATTTGCAGAAGAATTTGCAGAAGAAGAATTTGAAGAAGAAGAAGACGACGAAGAATTTGAAAAATAAAAAAAATTGAAGAACAAGCAGAACAATAATAAAAAAAACACGTTAAAAACAACAACAACAGCAGCAAAATATGACGAAAGATAAACAGAATAACAATGATACGACTACCTGACAACAACAATGAAAGCTCCTCTGGTGGTGATAACGAGAATAACAATAACTCCTGAAAAAATGTCTGTTACATGCAAATTTGCTTCGGCAGCAAGAGCAAATTAATTTACTTTCGCATTGCCTGTGTGAAAAATATTATGTTAATGTGTGCAAAGTGGCCGTTTGGGTTTGTTTATTTCTAGTTTGGGTTTTTATCATGTTTGTCTTGTCAAGTTTAGTTTACCGTGTCTATTATTTTAAAACCAAACAACGCGTTTTCTTAAAACGCGCGCGCGCGCACGCACGCACATACACACACAATATACAACACTCACACATGTGCACAATTAAACACACACGCATACACACACACTACTCCTCCTCCTCCTCCTCTCCTCCTCCTCCTCCTCCTCCTCCTCCTCCTCCTCCTCCTCCTCCTCCTACTACTACTACTACTACTACTACTACTACTCTTCCTCTTCCTCTTCCTACTACTACTATTTCTACTACCACACACACACACGCGCGCGCGCGCACGCACGCACGCACGCACGCACGCACGCACGCACACACACACACACACACACACTATAATGCAGCGACAATAGAGCCTAAAGATCTGAAGTCAATAGAGGAGTGTGAAAGTATTATTCTCCTAAAGAAAATGGAGTAAAAGGATGAAAATATCAAAATAGATGTTAAGAGAAAAAAAAAGAGAAAAAATATAAATCAAATCCAGTGAAATAAAATTAAAAGGGCAGAAATCCAATAAACCAAAATTAGAAAAAAAATGCACAAAAAATGAAAAAGACGAAATAGAATATGAAAAAGAGTTTTAAAAAACCCACAACTTTCAAATAACGAAAATGTAAAAAGCAAAATAAAAGAAAACAAAATAAAAACATGTAAAATAAGAATAAAAAACCAAGCAAAATAGATAAATCATATTTAAAAGTCCATGTTCTTCATAAATATATTTCGGGAATACTTCATTCAGTATTGATATCATCAAAGTTTTACCTTGCAGCCATTTAACTTGCTAATGTCTCTTAGGATGTAAATAGAACAAATTAGAAATAAAAACAAATAAAAATGTATTGAAATAAAACACCTTAAAATAAGATTAAAACATACTGAAATAAAACAGAACGAGGGAAATAACATTATATTAGATAAGATGAAAGAAAATGAGATGAATGGAAATAAAAGAAGACGACATGAAAAATTAGAAAAAATCAAATAGGATAAATTATATGTAAATTTGTATACACAGAGAGAGAGAGAGAGAGAGAGAGAGAGAGAGAGAGAGAGAGAGAGAGAGAGAGAGAGAGAGAGAGAGAGAGACAGACAGACAGACAGACAGACAGACAGACAGACAGTACAGACAGACAGACAGACAGACAGACAGACAGACAGACAGAGTGCTTGAATTCTTGCTCCCTTCTTTCCTTTTTTTTTCTTTTGTTCATATATATTTTTTTAATCGATATTGTCTTTTCTTCTACTTTCTTTTCTTTCTTTCTTCTTTCTTTCTTCCTTCTTTCTTCCTTTTCTACCTGATTTCCTTCCTTCCTTTCTTCCTTCCTTCCTTCCTCTTCCTTCCTTCCGTCCTTCCTTCCGTCCTTCCTTCCTTCTTTCTTTCTTTCTTTCTTTCTTTCCTTCCTTCCTTCCTTCCTTCCTTCCCTCCTTCTTTCTTTCTTTCTTTCTTTCTTTTTTTTCTTTTTTTCTGTCTTTCTTTCTTTCTTTCTTTCTTTCTTTTTAGCTATTTTGACTTATTTTTGCTAGTGGTCTAGAAAATCCCCCTTTCATTATTACTTTTCTCTCCTGTTATTGCTAGGAAAAACTATATCCCCCCCCCCCGCCCTCTCTACCACTCAACTATAATGTGTGCCTTTTAAGGAAGCGTTATAAATAAATGTACATCTGTTTTGAAAGGACAGGCCAAAAAGCGAAGAATACACAAGAGAAAAAGACAGGTCAGACACAAAGAGCACTGAGGAAAAGAAATGGTTTGAAGATGAAAACAAAGACACGGAAGGAGAGGAGGAGGAGGAAGGGGAGGAGGAGGAGGAGACGAAGAAGAAGAAGAAGAAGAAAAGAAGAAGAAGAAGAAGAAGAAGAAGAAGAAGAAGAAGAAGAAGAAGAAGAAACAAGAAGAACAAGAAGAACAAGAAGAACAAGAAGAACAAGAAGAAGAAGAAAGCAAGCAACAAATAGATGCAAAAGGCCTGTAGGGCAGTTTTCTTAGGGTGGCATAAGGTTTATTAGCTTTCTTTTAATAAAAATCGTAGTTCATAAAGAGTTCTTTTTTTGGTGGGAGGGGGGGGGGGGGAGGCAGAGGGTGTCCCTGAATTTTAGCATTCTTATTGTTTTAAAAAAAGTGTCGTGCTTCCTTTGCTTGCAGATTGTGGAGCACTACTACTACTACTACTACTACTACTACTACTACTACTACTACTACTACTACTACTACTACTACTACTACTACTACTACTACTACTACTGATGATGATGATGATGATGATGATGATGATGATGATGATGATGATGATGATGAGAAGGAGGAGGAGGAGGAGGAGGAGGAGGAGGAGGAGGAGGAGGACGACGACGACGACGACGACGACAACAA
Source organism: Stramonita haemastoma (assembly GCA_030674155.1). Taxonomy (NCBI): domain Eukaryota; kingdom Metazoa; phylum Mollusca; class Gastropoda; order Neogastropoda; family Muricidae; genus Stramonita; species Stramonita haemastoma. The sequence continues at coordinate 7,740,636 of CM060320.1, forward strand.
CAACAAAAACAATAATAATAATAATAATAATAATAATAATAATAATAATAATAATAATAATAATGATAATGATATAATAATAATGATAATAATAATAATAATAATAATAATAATAATAATAATAATAATAATAATAATAATAATAATAATAATAATAATGTATTATTATCATTGTTGTTATTATCATTCTTCTTCTTCTTCTTCTGAACACATCTACTACTATTACTACTACTACTACTTCTAAAAACAACAACAACAACATAAAAAGAAGAAAAAATGGAATTTTTAGAGCGATGACAGACCAGAGCAACAGGGACCACCGAAAAAGAGGCAATATTTTTTGCATGATGATCAATGATAATTAAGATGATGTAATGAAGTTGCTGTGGAAGTGCATGTGCATTGAAACTACTTGACAGGGCTGTACTCTAAGCTTAATATCATAATATATCCCGGCGTCAACAGGGCCTGTGAGATACAGATACCTGCAGTGTTGGTCAGATAATTAGAGCAACACTCAAACTCGCATCCCTAAATTTGATAAAGCTCGACTGTCTGGTCCAAGTCTTCCCACTGAGCCCACAGCACACTCATTCTAGGTAGGAGCTGGCCGGAGTTCGTAAAATCCCTATGACTCTTATGGGATTCGAACCTGCGACCTTTCAGTCCGAAATCCAAGGCGCTAACCACTGCGCCACAGCGGTTGGTAAAAGTACAATGTTGATACAGCCATCAGCAGAGCCATGGTCCGTGATGCACGATCGAGGGAAGTGAGTTCTGTTCACCCACATAGGGCACTGAACTTGTATTCCTGCGCACTTCACTGTTCAGTTCATTCCAGTTTGCTGTTCGAGTGGGACAAGACGCATTAATTGTTGCTGCTCCCTGTAGACTTGTTATGAAGCCTCAGGTAAGTGATGCCATTTTTTTATAACCTCGGACTAGTTATTCACTAAATATCTACTTTTACATATCTGAAAGAAAAGGAAGAGAACTATGAACAATTATTTTTTTTAAAAATACGGGGAAAAAAACTAGTCGCGCAAACTTTCTGTGTGCTCCTATTCCTGCGTAGCTTAACCAGATGTCATTCGGATGAGACTAGAAACCCAGGCCCCGTGTGCGAACGCACGCAGAACATCTTCCGCACTTGTTAAATCCCGTTCCGCCGTTCGGAAGAGCAGGCCATCGTGTGCCGGTAGGAGCAGATGACAAAATTAAAAAAACAACAAAAAAAACATGCACACAGGTGTCGTGTTTAGACAACATCCTGAGGAAAAATCGGGGAGTTGGGAGTCCCCAGGGCGACATGGGGCTCTGTATATGTATATATATAATATATAAATATATATATATATTATTTTTTTACAAAACAAAATGTGTAGGCGCTGCACTTGTGGCGATGCGTTCTCCTCGGGGGAGAGCAGCCCGAATTTCACACAAATATACTGTGACATAAATTGGTATAAAATAAAATTTAAAAAATCTTAACTGTCAATCTTTAAGATTTAGTAGATACAGGAGTTATCTTTCTGAAAAATAGGTTTTCAGTTTTGAGATCTCGGTCTGTCTGTCTGTCTGTCTGTCTGTCTGTCTGTCTGTCCGTCCGTCCGTCCGTCCGTCCGTCCGTCCGTCCTCTCTCTCTCTCTCTCTCTCTCTCTCTCTCTCTCTCTCTCTCTCTCTCTCTCTCTCTCTCTCTCTCTCTCTCTCTCTCTCTCTCGCCCCCCTTCACTATCTCCCTCCTCCCCCTCTCTACCTCTTTCTCTTCCTCTCGCTCTCTCTCTCAATCTCAATTTTCCCTCCCTCTTTCTATCTGTCTACCTCTCTCGCCATCTGTTTGTCTCTCTCGTCTATCTGTATCTCTGTCTCTGTCTCTGTCTCTGTCTCTCTATCTATCTATCTATCTATCTATCTATCTATCTATCTATCTATCTATCTATCTATCTATCTATCTGGTGTGTGTTGTGTGTGGGGGGGGGGGGGGGGGGGACAGGATAGCCTTGTGGTCAGAACATTGCTCTCGCAATTTGACGACCCGGGTTCGATTCCCGTTCGAGGGGATTTTTCTCCTGGAGTTAACATCAGTGCCGACTCCACTCTCCCCAAAAGTCCGAATGAGACTATAAACCCAGGCCCCGTGTGCGAACGCACGCAGAACATCTTGCGCATACGTTAAATCGTTTTCCGCTTTTCGTAAGAGTAGGCCATTGTGTGCTGGTTGGAACAGATAAGATTTACAAAGCTGCATACACACGGTGATTGGATGTAAAAAAAAAAAAAGCACACCAGTGCCTACTTCATTACGCTCGATATAAAAAAAAGAAAAAACTCAATTCTTCCTCCCTCTTTTTATCTATCTACCTCTCTCACCATCTGTTTGTCTCTGTCTGTCTCTGTCTCTCTGTCTCTGTCTCTCTCTCTCTGTCTCTCTCTCTCTGTGCCTCTGTCTCTCTGTGTCTGTGCCTCTGTCTCTCTCTGTGTGTCTGTGCCTCTGTGTCTGTGTGTCTCTCTCTCTCTGTGCCTGTCTCTCTCTCTCTGTGCCTGTCTCTCTCTGTGTCTGTGCCTCTGTCTCTCTCTGTGTGTCTGTGCCTCTGTGCCTCTATGTCTGTCTGTCTGTCTGTCTGTGTCTGTCTGTCTGTCTGTCTGTCTGTCCTCTCTGTCTCGTCTCTGTCTCTCTCTCTCTCTCTCTCTCTCTCTCTCTCTCTCTCTCTCTCTCTCTCTCTCTCTCTCTCTCTCTCTCTCTCTCTTCCCCCCCCCCGAAAGTCCTTCGGATGAGACTGTAAACCGAGGCCCCGTGTGCGAACGCACGCAGAACATCTTGCACACATGTTAAATCCTGTTCCGCTTTTCGTAAGAGTAGGCCATCGTGTGCCGGTGGGAACAGATGACATTTACGAAGCTGCATACACACGGGGACTGGATGTAAAAAAAGCACAAGAGTGCTTATTCCATTATCCTCGATATAAAAAATAAATCAAATCGAGATACATCTATAGAAATCCACAAATGTAATTTGCACACATACTTAACTGTTTATTTGAACAATGTCATATATATATATATCACATTTCTGTTTTTGTTTGCCAGATACCTCCCATCAGTTTTGTACAGCATGAAACATGATGATAGCTCACCCTTGTTAGGCCCTGGTTATCAAGGGATTAAGAATGGGGGATAAAGGAAATCTTTGGATCTGGGATATTAGAGCATGAAATAATATGATATAAGCTGTGCTCATAGATTTCGGAGGGGGGGGGGGGTGTTGGGCTTCATAGGTTTCGGGGGGGGGTGGGTGAGCTGTGCTCATAGCTTTCGGGGTATATTGTGCTATATAGTTTTGGGAGATATGCTGAGAACTTTCATAGATATGTTGTACCCCATAGATTTCGGAGATATGCTGTGCTCCATTGTTTTCGGAGATAATTGTTGTGCTCCATTGTTTTCGGAGATATGTTGTGCTCCATTGTTTCCGGGATATGTTGTGCTCCATTGTTTTCGGGGATATGTTTTCGGAGATATGTTTTCGGAGATATGTTTTCGGAGAGATGTTTTCGGAGAATGTTTTCGGAGATATGTTGTGCACCATTGTTTTCGGAGATATGTTTTCGGAGATATTTTTGTGCTCCATTGTTTTCGGAGGTATGTTTTCGGAGGTATGTTTTCGGAGATATTTTGTGCTCCATTGTTTTCGGAGGTATGTTTTCGGAGGTATGTTTTCGGAGATATGTTGTGCTCCATTGTTTTCGGAGATATGTTTTCGGAGATACGTTTTCGGAGATATGTTTTCGGAGATATGTTGTGCTGCATAGTTTTCGGAGATATGTTGTGCTCCAAAGTTTTCGGAGATATGTTTATGTTTATGGACTGTTATTCCATTAGTCATGTGGGTTTCTCTTGTCATACCATTCTTACATCATTACAGTGGTCATGAGGGGTTGACTCTTGTCACACGATTTTTACATTGTTTTAGTAGTCTCGAGGGGCTGTAACTCCATTCTTACATTATTTCAGTGGTGACTAGAGGCTGTAACTTTTATCATTCCATTTTTAGATCATTTACAGTGGTCATAAGGGGATATAACTGTTACTCCATTTGCTCATAATAGTGGTCATTAGGGGATGTAACCCTTGTCACTCCAATCTTACATAATTTCCTTGGGATATATCCCTCCTTCTTATCCTTTGATACACGGGTCCTAACCGGGTGGTTAAAGTCATGTGGACCATATGTGCCTGTGACCTGACAAGTGTGAGAGCAGCCTATCGGGACTGGCGCTTTCTGAAAATGAAGGTAACGTATTTTATCATTTCGTGTCCATATGTTTTGTATTTTTTCTCGAAAGGATATTTTTTCAGTGCAGTCTGTTTTTACCTTTTTTGAATCACTTGCCCATTTTTCTGTTCATCGTAGCTTTTTTCTGACCTTTAAACTTTAGGTTTGTTACTTTTTAGACTTGTCGATTTCCCCCTTTTTTAAACTCTATTCCTAATTTTTTTTATTTTCCTACCTCTCTTCTTTCTCATAAACTTTTTTTAGTGACCTCTTTCCTGGGCTAGTCTTTATTTCTGCTTATTTTAATCACCAATTTTTTGTCCCACTGTTTTTTCTTATTTTGTTGCTCATTTCCCTATCACACACGTTGTGATTTACATTTGTTTCACCATGTACCTTGTGGACCGGAAGAGTGCCACCGAAGTCAACTATCACCAGGCACTGTTCCACGTTGATCCAGAGAAAAGAACCGAGCGCCAGTGAAGATCTTCCCAGGACCTGCTTTTCAATGGGAACAGACCACAGTGCTGTGTGGAATCTGCCAACAGTTTGTTGTTACCACTGATGCTGCAACTGCCTGCATGAGGGGTGAGCTAAGACATGCTTCTGACATAATACAGGTAAGAAAATTGTTCTCATACTCGACTTTTTAAAATATTATTTATGCAGTCTAAAAGTGATAGCCCAGTGGTCAGATCATTGCGCTCACAATCTGAATACCCGGGTTCAATTTCCGTTCGTGGGGATTTTTTCCCTGGAAGTAGCATCAGTGCCGACTCCACTCTCTCCAAAATTCCTTCGGATCAGACTATAAACCAAGGCTCCGTGTGTGAACGCAGCAGAACACCTTGCGCACACGTTAAATCGTTTCCGCTTTTCGTAAGAGTAGGCCATTGTGTACCGGTGGGAACAGAGAAGATTTACAAAACTGCATACAAACGGGGATTGGATGTAAAAATGCACGTGAGCGCCTAATCCATTATCTTCGATATGAAAGAATAGATAAAAAAAAAAAAAACCATTGTTCTCTCTCTCTCTCTCTCTCTCTCTCTCTCTCTCTCTCTCTCTCCTCTCTCTCTCTCTCTCTCTCTCTCCTCTCTCTCTCTCTTTCTTTTCCCCTTATATTCTCTCTCTCTCTGTAGTCTCTATTTCTCTCCTGGCTCTCCCTCCCCTCTCTCTTCTCTCTCTCTCTCTCTCTCTCTCTCTCTCTCCTCTCTCTCTCTCTTCTCTCTCTCTCTCTCTCTCTCTCTCTCTCTCTCTCTCCTGACCCCTGCCTCATTTTCCTTTGTTTCCTGCTTTCAGGGGCTTGGAGGCTGATGACCAGTCCTGAACTACTGTGGAGGTTGGAGTCCAGTCCAGTCCTGTCCTGTCCAGTCAAAAAACACTTTAATCATCCCATGAAGGCCAATTACAATACTGACGGGCATATTGGTATGAATCATCTCAAAAGACACAAGATAGCTACATTTCAGACTTGTTCAAACATTCCAAGATAACTTACAAACAAAACATCACACACACACTCACAACATGTACGAGCGGGCACATGCGCACACACACACAGTACAGCAATGCTAAAAAACTATCATAAACTAGATTTTGATAAAAAGTGTGGTCTCATACTTGAATTTTTTTTTCTTACAGTGGCTTGGGTAATTTTATCGCCATGTAAGGTTTTTTCAAACAAAACTGTCTGATCATGGTGTCCATTGAACACTTCGTATAGACATTGAACTGCTGCATCAGTGCACATCAACATGCTATTTCCTGATATCTACCTTGCATAGAGTATATTTGTTGTTGGAATCATCCATCCTGGGATTTTTTAGAATGATGTGACTGGTGTAATTGTTAGGATTGTCTTGAAATTCCAGCAGAAATGTGTGCCATCATTTTCAAAAATATTTGGTTTCGGCTTCAAATTTACCATCGGTTTATGAGGCTAGGGCGATACAGAATAAGTTCAGCAATATTTATAAAAAACAACTATCGAAGCATTTCTGAAGTCCAAGATTTTTATGACAAGGTCAGTTGATTCATGTGGTGTAAACGTTGGTGGTGTTTTTTTTTTATTCATAGCAACTTTTTGGTTAGTGTTGTTGTGGTAAGCCTCGAAGAAGTGGAAAAAAAAAAGTTGCGCAAGTTAAGATCAGGATGTCAATGATTTATTGATAGGAAACCAACCTTATTTATCGTAAGTTAACTAAAACTTGTGTAAAGAAGTTAAAAAAACACTGGCTACCATTTCCGCAAACTTACTGTGACAGTTGCCATAGAATTTTGTTCATTTTCTTGGTTTGGTTGTCTCATGCATGTCTATACAAAACATGGTTGTGTGGGATTTAGAATTACTCTACATGACGTTCTCTGTGATTGAGCTCTTTTACTTTTTTTTTTTTAATTTTTTGTGTAAACGGTTTTGTGTGACTAGCTTTAAACAAATTTTTGCATTTAAGCTCAGTTTTATTTAAGCAGAACACTTCCCAATTTTATGCATATTTTAACATGTCTGCTTTCAACTGAGCTGTGCAGACAGAATAAAAAAAACTTTCACTTTTGTTTTGTACACATTGTCCAAAGACCATTATCTTTTTGAAGATTTAATTTGATTTGAAAAAATATAAACAGAACCAGCAAATATTTCATAAATTATATTTTCATGTTAACACAAAAAACATGACTAAAGAAGATTGATGAATATTATTATAACATTTTTAAACTGATGAATCTCTACATAATTCCATAGAAACTGTCTTTGCAGAATGTTTCTGGGTAATGATGGAACTTCACAGTACAAAAAATCATTTCAAAAATAACCGGTATCCTCTGTACAAGTTTGTTATTAAAAGTGCATTAGATTTTCACGAATTTTGAATGCATCTACTTTGTAATAAAATAATATTCAGACAAACGAAAAGCTTCGTGTTGCAGATAGTTTGTAAAAAAAAACATACACACATTCTACAAAAAATTGATATGTGGTATAAAAATCCTAGAATCAATTTAAGCACTTCAAGTTGGAACAGAAGTATAACAGATCGGAACATATATCCATTTATGTAATGGCTTGTATGAGTATATGTCATAAACATTAGGTTACGTACTTTTTGGTTTTTCAAAAGATACAGTGAACACTAGAGTTATGGGGTAAAAAAAAAAGATGCTGCCTTTTGAGAAAAAGACTTTCCAAGAGCCTTTCCAGATTACTTAAAAATAACTTTAGGTTATCCCCCAAAAAAATTTACATACATATATTGGAGCTTCAGCTCGTGCAGTACTTCGGTCTCTCGTGCTTCAACGGAATTGTATTATTTTATAAGTTGGATGACCTTCTGGCCTTCTCTTCACAGTCCCTAAGTCGGAGTATATCTCCTGAGACTCTAATATAGCCTCGACAACAGTCCCTCCCTTCCAATGTTTGGCAAGGTGGCAAAAGAGCAGCTAATCAATTCCTATTGTAAATTTGCTTAAGGTATTTTTCAAAGAGAACGTGTACAGTATACCACCGAAGAAGGATGGCAAAATTAGGAAAATTAGTTAACTATTCAAGCCAATAAAAAAACGTTTCTGTCAATGTCTCTTTATGCTTTAGGCTCATGCTATAATGGCAATGCTTTTTGTTTTTTAATGATAATTTTTCCAGTCATTAGAAAATAGGTAAATGTGTTCCATAACCTAAAATAAATGGTCGTTGGGTAGTGAAGTGTCAAATACCTCAAGAAAGGAATCGGAAAATAGAAATCAACTAGGGTTTGATTTTGGCTGAAGCAGACAGACTTGCTAAAAAAAATCCTTAAAAAAAAATTTGGAAAATGTTATCAGGATTATTTACTGCTGTTGGAAAAGCTACATTTTAACCACCATTAAGGTATGGGGGTATTTCAGAATTTATTTGGAGTGTAGAATTGACAGCAAGTTTCCAGTGTTAGGAGCAAATAATTGTGTAATGATTTGCCCTGGGTATACCATTCCTGTGTGGTATTAAGTACATCAGTCACATTTTATGGCAGTTTTAGGCTTATGTTTTTGTTTTTTTTAGAATCAGATAAAACATTTGTGGTGTATTGTTTTAAATGTGTGTTTGTGTGTGTTGTCGTGGGGGGGGGGGGGGGGTTGAAGGAGCTAGTTGTGGGAAGGAGACATGAGGTTGGAAGGAGAGGCGAAGAAGGGAAAGGGGTGTTAGTTAATAATACATGGAACTTATATAGCGCTATATCTTGTAAAAACAAATCAAAGCTGGGATAGTTGGATAGTTGGGATCTGATACACATATAGAGTAGTAGGGGCACAAAGAGGGCTGGCTGTTAGACTTTTTAACATGTCTTTGGAGGCTCATATTTTTCAAGGGATAAAACCATGTCTGAATGCCTGATATATTTTGACAGCTTAACTTGAAATTTGTGGACATCGTATCCAATCTGTAGCCTTGGCTTTTGATAGAACTGGTGTTTCCACTTTAAAGCTTCATGCTATTGCAAGCTACAGACCATTTATTTATTCATTATCTAAACTTTAATTTACAAGGATGATCAAACAAGTGCTCGTTTACTTTTTTCCCCATCCAGCCCATGAGTGAACGTGGTTTTCCGTTCCAACTGGCACTCGATGGCCAACTCATCTGAAATAGGGCCTGGGTTTTTAATATGCGCGTAGCATTGTCTTTAGCTACATGCCAGTCGTCCACGTGCTATTGTGTCCACATGAGTTCTAACATTCAGACAGACCATCTGACAGACAACCCTTACCCGCTATTAACATTTAACACTAACTCTAACAATAACCTCAACACTAATCTTGGCCCCACTTGTGGACACAAAAGGCAGGTGGATCATGACATATGCTGACAATGGCTAAACATTTTGAGGGGGGGGGGGGGTGGTAGGAGGAGGGGCGCGAGAATATTTCGGAAAAGGATGCTAGGAAGGAGGAGGGTGTTAAAATGTTCTGGTATATGGCGATGGGGAAAGTGATGAAAAGACTGAGGATGGGGATAGGGGACAGGCAAACTTCTGATTAGCTTCAGGGGTGGGTGGAGGTGGGCCGGGAGCCTTTTAGAAAAAAGTGTACCTAAAACAGATGTAGGAGGGTGTTGGGTTTAGAATGCATGATGGAATAATCAGTTGAAGGGTGTGTATTTTAGAAATTTATCTAAAAATAGTAGGAGGCGCTTGGTTCAGAATGCATTTATGAATAATCGTTGGAGAAAAGGTGATGGAAAACTGTGATAATGCATTACAGAAATGGGGCATTATCAAAAAGCAAGGGTAGGACAGTCTGTTCAGGTGTGTGTGTGTGGGTATATGTTTCATAGAATTTTTGGGACATGATTATCTAGGAATGGTCTACCTCAGGTATTTATCACCAGTGTATGCTACATTGTGAAGCCTGCCCAAAGTTGTACACCCTTGTACTTGTGTATGTGGTTTGATGTTTCGGGGGTAGAGGTAAATGGAGAATAGCAGTGATCCAAACAAGTAAAAGTCAAACTATGTATGTCTGTGTAGTTAAGAAACAGCTGGTTTTGCTTGTGTAACCAACACTTTTAAAAACTCGCCATTGCTTTTTTTTTTTAAAGGCTGGAGGTGTAGGGAGGATTGGAATGTAAAATTAAGAAGTTACGGTATTTTGATAATGTAGAAGTTGCGGCATATATCGGAAATCTCAATTCATTTCATTCCCTTTTGTTACAAGGGTATAGTACAGCTCATTGATCGAACATTCACTTTACCCCAGCTAAGGTTAAGCAGCATGAGTATGGTTACCCAGCAGAAGAGTAACCTTTTGTCATCTTGGCTTATTAGTCACCCAGCTGTAAATAGGTACCTGCCCTCTTTAGGTACAGGAAAGATGAAACAGTTGAGAGCAGATGGGTTCTGCTCTCAATATGCTGGCCCCTAGAGAAGCTGAGGTTTGTTACCTCCCTCCCCAACGACCACATAGGCTGTGGAAACACTTTTGCCTTTAACTTTTATTCTACAAAATGTGGTATGATAAATGTTTGCCTTTGTTACACGTAGATTATATAATTACAAGTCTTTTATTGAAGTCTCCTGTTCTGATTTCCTTGTCTTTACTGTAGCTCAGGGACATCTCGTTACCCAGGTCATAGCACTCCCAGCCCAGTGGTAGACTACTTCATGTGCATCTCTCACAGCAGTCTTTGATTTCCATTTGTCAGTGCAAATGAATTAATCACAGACTTTTTTTTAGTTAAATCTGTAAATTAAAGAGAAAAAGTTTGGAGGCACAATGTAAGAATTTTTTTTAATGGAGACAGACATGATTACACAAAAATTTTAATATGAAATGAGGAAAAGAGGTTGAAGGTCCCACAAAAAACTGGATGCATTGGCAAGACTAAGATAACAGATTTCACATCAAACAGCGTTAATTGCTGCATGATTTCTTGTGGGTTTTCTTGGATTTGTCCAACATTTCTACTGTATCTGTTCTGTGCGTGTTTTTCTGCAAGTATGAAACTTTAATTGAAATGTGTGTATTCCAAAATCCCAGTATACCCAATGTTGTGAAATAATGAATTCTAGCAAATTGCTAATAATGCAGGCTGGTACAGGTTTGGGTTTTTTTGTTGTAAAGCCCTTCCGGCTAAATTTTGTACATTTATATAAACCCTGGGTCCAGTGAAGCTAAAGAATTGAGCATGTGTGTTTTAGTGAGGTCGTAAACTGTAAACAGGCAGTTGTACGAATCATTTAGTTGTATGAATACTTGGGTTTTTTTGTGCTTTAAACATTTAAGAAAATGCATTTCAGCATGGAATTCTGGTGGACAGTCAGTCTTGTATTAAAAGTACCTGCTCTTTACAGTTATCTCTTTTTCCATCACATATTTTGACATTTTGTGTGAAAAAAATTACTATAGCTTACTTGAAATGGATTATCAAAAACTGGTTCTTTTCATTCTGCTTATTTATTACTAAATTGAAGTACTGAGCCAAAGGATGTAATTTATTTGGTGCTTTTTTTTTTAGATCTGGTAGAATTTGGATAGTCAATGGTGGCAAGCTTGCTTATAATATCCAATATAACGCTATATTATATTATTTTATTATTATTTTATTATAGTATTATTACTATATTATTAATTATTATTATGTCATCATCCACACACTATTCTCATCCATCACACCATTATCAATATCTCATCGTCATCATACTCATAACTCATCATATATCACTCTCACATCGTCTATCATCATCATATATCATTCACCATACAATCGCTCACTACATATCTATGACCATATCATTCATATTTATTCTACTATATCATCTATCGCATCATTTCATCTATGCATCTATGCTCATTATCATCTATCGCCATCATCCATCGATTTTATCTATTTTAATCACTATCGCATCATTTATCTACGCATATTTCACTTCGCATCACTATCTTTATCGCATCATCTATCGCCATCACTATCGCATCATCTATCGCCACATTTATCATCTATCCCATGTCATCTTATAATATCTATCGCCATCATCTATCGTCACTCGCATCTATCATCTTCATTTCTTATCGCATCATGCTATCAGCTTCATCTATCCCAATATCTATCGCCACACTATCACTATCTATCACCTATGCCATCATTTATCATCTTCGACATCGTTTATTCTTGCATATCTATCATCTATCGCCATCATCTATCGCCATCATCTATCATCTATCGCATCTTATCATCTATCGCATCTTATCATCTATCTTCATCTATCATCACTATCGCCATCATTATATCTATCGCCATCATTTATCATCTATCGCCATCATTTCATCTATGCCATCATTATCTTATCGCGTCATTTAAACTATCGCCATCATCTATCGTCTATCGCCATCATCTATCTCTATCCCATCATTTATCATCTATCGCCATCACTCTATCGCATATTTATCATCTATCGCCATCTTTCATATGCATATATGCATCATCTATCGCCATCATTATCACTATCGCCATCATTTATATCTATCCCCATCATTTATCATCTATCGCATCATTTATCATCTATCGCCTTCTCTATCCATCTTATCACTATCGCATCATTATCACTATCTCATTATCTTATCATCTATCGCCATCGTTTATCATCTATCGCCATATATCTATCTATCACATCACTATCGCCATCATCTACATCATCTATCGCCATCATTTATCATCTATCGCCATCATTATCATCTATCGCCATCATTTATCATCTATCGCCATCATTTATCATCTATCGCCATCATCTATCCCATCATCTATCCATCGCCATCATCTATCTATCGCCATCATTATCATCTATCGCCATCATCTATCACTATCATGCCATCATCTACATCTATCGCATCTTATCATCTATCGCCTATACCTATCCCATCATCTATCTATCGCCATTCATCTATCGCCATCATTATCATCTATCGCCATCATCTATCACATCACCTATCATCTTATACATTATCGCCATCATCTATCGCCATCATTTATCATCTATCGCCATCATTTATCATCTCATCTATCCTACATCGATATCATCTATCGCCATCTTTATCATCTATCGCTTATCTATCGCCATCATCTATCATCTATCGCCATCATATCATCTATCGCCATCATTATCATCTATCGCCATCATCTATCGCCATCATCTTATCATCTATCGCCATCATTTATCATCTATCGCCATCATCTCTATCTACATCTATCGCCATCATCTATCGCATTATCATCTATCGCCATCTTTTATCTATCGCCATCATCTATCGCCATCTCTACCCTCATCGCTATCATCTATCGCCATCATCTATCACCTCTATCGCCATCATTATCATCTATGCCATCATTTATCACTCTATCGCCATCATTTATCATCTATCGCCATCATTTATCATCTATCGCCATCTTTATCATCTATCCATCTATCCTATCATCTATCGCCATCATCTATCATCTATCGCCATCATCTATGCCATCATTTTTATCATCTATCGCCATCATTTATCATCGATTTACCTATCGCCATCATTTATCACCTATCGCCATCATCTTATCATCTATCGCCATCATTTATCATCTATCGCCATCATTCATATCATCTATCGCCATCATTACCGCCATCATCTATCGCATCATCTATCACTCATCACCTATCGATCTTTATCATCTATCGCCATCATCTATCATCTAGCCATCATTTATCATCTATCGCCATCATTTATCATCTATCGCCATCATCTATCATCTATCGCCATCATTATCATCATCTAATCGCCTATCATCTTATCATGCCATCATCTATCGCCATCTTATCGCCATCATCTATCGCATCATCTATCTATCGCCATCATCTATCATCTATCACCATCATATTTATCACTATCGCCATATTATCATCTATCGCCATCATTCTATCATCTATCGCCATCACTTATCATCTATCACCATATCTATCCATCATCTATGCATCACCTATCGCCATCATTTATCATTCTATCCATCTATTCATCACTATCGCCATCATTTATCATTTATCGCCATCATTTATCATCTATCGCCATCATTTATTCATCTATCGCCATCATTCCTATCACCTATCGCCATCATCTTATCATCTATCGCCATCATCTTCTATCGCCATCTATCGCATCTATTCATCTATCGCCTGATTCTATGCATCTATATATCGCCATCATTTATCATCTATCGCCTTATCATCTATCGCCATCATTTATCATCTATCGCCATCATCTATCATCTATCGCCATCATCTATCATCTATCGCCATCATTTATCATCTATCGCGATCATCTATTACCTATCGCCATCTATCATCTATCGCCATCAATTATCATCTATCGCCATCATTATATCGCCATCATTTATCACCTATAGCCATCATTTATCGCCATCATTTATCATCTATCGCCATCATTTATCATCTATCGCCATCATCTTATCATCTATCGCCATCATCTATCATCTATCGCCATCATCTATCATCTATCGCCATCATCTATCATCTATCGCCATCATCTATCATCTATCGCCATCATCTATCATCTATCGCCATCATTTATCATCTATCGCCATCATTTATCATCTATCGCCATCATCTATCATCTATCGCCATCATTTATCATCTATCGCCATCATCTATCACTATCATTTATCATCTATCGCCACCATTTATCATCTATCGCCATCATTTATCATCTATCGCCATCTATCATCTACCACCATCATTTATCATCTATCGCCATCATTTATCATCTATCGCCATCATTTATCATCTATCATTTATCATCTATCGCCATCATTTATCATCTATCGCCATCATTTATCATCTATCGCCATCATTTATCATCTATCGCCATCATTTATCATCTATCGCCATTATTTATCATCTATCACCATCCCCATTATCATCATCATCTATCGCCATCGTCATCATCATCATCATGATGTGTGTGTGTGTGTGGGGGGGGGGGGGGATGAGTGAGGATACTGGTGCGCATACGGACATTGGTGATTTTACTTGGGTTAGTTTATAACTGGCTGAGGTATTGCTGAGTTGCGGGTACTGTTTATATTGTGATTGGTGCGTGCTGATGTTCGGATTTTGTGTTGCGGTATATATCCGTGTTATTATGTTTACATGTTTACTGTTTTTATGCGTGGCTTGTAACCCACCTGAATTTTTCTATGATGTACTAAAGTATTTGAATGAAAATGCTTTATTATTTTTGTGTTCGCATAGCTGAACAAAACAATGTATTTCACTAGAAAACCATTGCCATAAGTTGATGGAAAGTATTACAAAAATGATAATAAATAAAACAACTCGACGGTCTTTGTTCAGAGTTCCAGGCATGAATGTGTAGAGTATGCAACCATCTTGGATGCATATACCTTTTCTCTGTACCTCTCTCTTCTGTCTGTCTGTCTCTGTCTCTCTGTCTTTCTGTCTCTCTCTGTCTCTGTCTTTCTGTGTCTCTGACTCTCTCTGTCTCTCTGTCTGTCTGTCTGTCTCTCTCTGTGTCTCTCTCTCTGTCTGTCTGTCTGTCTGTCTGTCTGTCTGTCTGTCTGTCTCTCTCTCTCTCTCTCTCTCTCTCTCTCTCTCTCTCTCTCTCTCTCTCTCTCTCTCTCTCTCTCTCGCTCGCTCGCTCGCTACTTCACTCTAGTATCTTTCTACCCCGTTCTTTACATTCAAATGTAAGCAACTCACTGATATATACAGAGGTACTCAAATAACATTAGAATGCTGAAGCACTCCTGAACCCATTGTAAATCAAGTTACCCCATAGCATGGATTTTAAACATATGCAGAGTGATACAACATCACTTAATCATCAGAAAGTTTTCATTAGTATTTCCTTCTTTCTTCATGCTTTAAAAACATTAGTCTTTAGTTTCTTTTTTAAAAACTTGCATCAGATATTTTTTGTGTATTTTTTTCTGAAGTTGGGAGCATCGACTGTTTCCTTGTGCAGTTTTTCTTCCCTCCTCTCCTCTTTTCTGTAATTGGATTTCACCCTTGAAATGTTTTTCCCCTCAAAGTGCCTTTCTAGATTTTTATTCCTCATTTCCCCAAGGATATAAATACATTTATTTCGTCTCTACAGACGTTAAACCTTGTAATATATATGGGTTCTTTTCTGTTGATGTAGCCACTAAAACTTCACTTCTATTTTTTTTTAATGTAGACACAAATTGTCGGTGGCCTTACAAGTGACATAAGTTTTTTTTTTATAGAATATATGATACTTGAACTTTATTAACAGGTCGTGAAAAATTATTTCTGAATATATGGACATAATCATTTCCTCGGTTGTCTTTTGTCTGTTTGTACATGCACGCACACACGCACGCATACACGCACGCACAAACAAACGCATTGACGCACATGCGAACACATAACCGTGTACACAAACGCATACACGTGTACACACATATACACGTGTACACACACACACACACAGATGACATGGGAGATGAAGATGGGAACAGATGACATTTACAAAACTGTATACACACGGGGACTGGATTTAAAAAAGCACAAGAGTGCTTATCCCATTATCCTCGATATAAAAGAATAAAATAAAATACTAAAATTAAAAAATAAAATAAAACACACACACCACACAACACGCACACACACAACACACACACACACACACACACACACACACACACACACACACACACACACACCACACACACACCCCACAACACGCACATACAACACACAACATACAACACGCACACACAACACAGACACAACACACACACACACGCGCGCGCGCGCACGCGCGCACACGCACACGCACACTATCCTGTTCCGCTTCTCGTAAGAGTTTGTGTGCCAGTGGGAACAGATGACAAGATTTACGAAAAACTGCATATACACGGCCGGGGACTAGATGTAAAAAAGCACATCAGTGCTTATTCCATTATCCTCGATATAGAATAATAATGATAATAATAAAATATTGGCTTCTGTACTATCCTTTGTTATGCTTTTTCTTACAGTGGAACCAATATTGTTTCATTCCTCTCATGCCTGATTGCTGTCGCATGCTGGCTCCTGTTTCCCTCACGCTGTAATCTCTGTTCTCAAGGGATAGGTCAGTTTAGTCACTAAATTTGTGTTAGTCTGCCTGCCTGCCTGTCTGTTTGTCTGTCCGCCTGTCTGTCTGTCTGTCTGCCTGTCTGGCTATCTTCCTCTCTGTCTGACTGTCTGCCTATCTTGCCTGTCTCTCAGTCTTTGTGTCTGTTTGTCTGTCTGCCTGTCTGTCTGTCTGCCTGTCGGTCTGTCTGCCTGCCTATCTGTCTGTTTGTCTGTCTGTCTGTCTGCTGGTCTACTTGTATGCCTTTTCCTCCTCCCTTTTGGGTCAGTCTTTTTTGTCTATATTTTTACTTTTTCTTTCTTCATCGCATAGAACTCCAAGATTTATCAATTATTGTGAGATTTTTGTGTAGGCGACCGTTCTTTCTCGGCATTAAGGTAGCTGCATTCCGATTCGAAGACAATGTCTAAACACAACATCAGTGTGTATGCGTTTTTAAAATAAAAAGATATTTGGCATACGTTCCTGCCAGCATGCAATGACCTACTCTTTCAAAAGGTGGACGGGGTTTTGGTGTGTTTGTTAGATGTTCTGTGTGCGTTCACACACGGGACCTTGGTCTATAGTGTCACCTGAAGGATGTGTTTTCTCTTGTTAGAGTACACACACCACACAAAACACACACAACACACACACACAACACAACACATACACATACACCACACAACACACACACACACACATACACACACCACACACATACACACACACGCACGCACGCACGCACGCACGCACACACACATAGGGCATGTGAGAAGCAGGGACATACAGCGGTGACACTGAAATATATATATGTATAACAGAGACAAGCAACAACAACAACAACAACAACAACAACAACAACAAAACAAGAGGCAACAACTCCCTACCCACCAGAAACACACAACAAAACAAAACTCCGTAACAAAATAATAATAACAACAACAACAACAAAGAGACAACAACACCCTACCCGGAAAAATACACACA
>CM060320.1:7763519-7768519 GCA_030674155.1 Stramonita haemastoma
GTGATTCAGCACTCTCCTTTTCCTTTTGATATATTGTGTACAAGTTATGAGCAAGACCATGATTTCGAGAATCTATCTGTAGGTACAATTTGCAGAAAATCTCTCCTTCTCAAAAACCTCTGTCTCTGGGCTGTCTTTTTGGCGGTCTGTCTTTTTGACTGTCTGTCTTTTGTTCTGTTTCTTCTTCTGTCTTCTTCTTCTGTCTGTCTGTCTGTCTGTCTGTCTGTCTGTCTATCTATCTATTTCTTCAATCTATCTAATTCTTCTTATCTATCTCTCTCTCTCTCTCTCTCTCTCTCTCTCTTCTTCTCCTCTCTAACACTCTTTTCTCTTCTTCTCTTCTTTTATTCTCCCCTCTCTCTCTTTTCCCTCCCCCCCCTCTCTCTCTCTTTCCCTCCCCCCCCTCTCTCTCTTGATTTGTTTTATTTTACCTCACATACATGTTCCGCCTTTTTGGACTTTTAAATTCATTTTTTCTATAACACCATTTGAAAAAATGTTATGTTTGAGTATTTTATTGGGCGTTACGTCTTAATGTTGTTGGTTTTTTAATGTTTGTTGCTGTCAGTTTTTTTGTTATATTAAATAAATCCCTACATTGTTTTAAAGTAAGAAAGACTTATAAAATTGTCTGGTATAAATCATCTCTTTGTTTAGGTTGCTCTCTTCTCTGCTGTCTTCTTTCAATTTTAATCTCTTTGATCTATTTAAATAAAATCAGTATATCTGTCTTGACATTAATGTTCGGGTCAGTTGGGGATTTAGATGTAGACATAAAAGGAGGGAGGAGTTTCAAAAGGAGGGTTGGAAAAGAAAGAGAGATGGAGAAAGAAAGAAAGAAAGAAACAAGAGAGAGAGAGAGAGAGAGAGGAGAGAGAGAGGAGAGAGTCTTAATGTTGAAGAAATGGACTGATGGAGATTAAGAGAAATCTTATGATGGTTAAATGAGAGAAGATCGATGAGAAAATGTCAGGCAGAAGAAGACAGAAGACGACACAGACAGACAGACAGAGACAGAGAGAAAGACAGAGAGAAGGATATAATCAGAGACAGAGAAAGATAAGAGACACTAGGAAGTGAGACCGAAAGAAAGAGTGTAGAAAAAGATAACAACAGAAGTAAAAACATACAAGAGAAAACAAAAAACAAGAAACAAATATCAGCAGCTATACAAGGTGACTGATGATGACAGCAATACACAGACAGACTGCCAGTCGATAGCATCAGACAAGTCATATCTTCTGCTACAGCTCATCAATTCTGTCTGAAGAAGACAGCGACGATTTTTCCAATCACGTCCACGCGACTCAGAATTTCATTACCCGCTTCCATAAATTCTGTCTATATGTTGTTGATGAAAAATAAACCCAGTATGTTATTTGTTCTTTGCTTTCTGTAGATTTGTCCCGGATTCTAAATGAATTTTTTTTTAAAGGTACAAAAGAGACACCAGAGAAACAAAGCAAAATAAGCAAAGGATGAGGAGGAGAGAGAGAGAGAGAGAGAGAGAGAGAGAGAGAGAGAGAGAGAGAGAGAGAGAGAGAGAGAGAGAGAGAGAGAGAGAGAGAGAGAGACAGACAGAAGACAGACAGACAGACAGACAGAGACAGACAGACAGACAGACAGACGACAGACAGACAGAGACAGATGACAGACAGACAGACAGACAGACAGAGAGGAGATAGACAGGGAGACAGACAGAAAGACAGAGACAGAGACATGCAGACAGACAGGCAGACACAGACAGACAAACAGACAGACAGGCAGACAGACAAACAAACAAACAGACAGACAGACAGACAGACAGACAGACAGATAGACAGACAGACAGAGGCAGAGAGAGAAACACACAGAGAACATGTATGTATACATAAGCATCTTTCTTTATCTACATAAATCCTGCGAGTGTGGGTAGTTTTTTTATATTTCGTATTAAGTTTCTAGCCAACACTTTAACAGTATCTAGCCCTATATTTACACACAGACCTAAAACAGTCGTCCTCCTCAATTCTCTCCTCCTTTTGGTTTATAGCCCTACTACTTATACACAGACCTAATACAATCGTTCCGTTTCAGTCCATCGGATGAGACTATGAACCGAGGCCCCGTGTGCGAACGCACGCAAAACATCTTGCACACACGTTAAATCCTGTTCCACTTTTCGTAAGAGTAGGCCATGTGTGCCGTGGGAACAGATGACAAGATTTATAAACCGCATTCACACGGGGACTGGATGTAAAAAAAAAGCACATGAGTGCTTATTCCATTACACTCGATATAAAGAATAGATAAAATAAGATAAATAACATTCTCCTTCTCATCTCCTTTTGGCTTATAGCCCTACTGCTTACACACAGACCTAACACAGTTGTTCCTCCTTCTTCTCTCCTTTCCAAGAAGCGATGGACGTAGATGGGCAGAAGAGGAAGACATGCCCACACATCCCTTCAGGCACAAAACAGGCCCATGTATCAATGTCAGCTAATCTGAGAGGTAAGTGCATGGGAGGTTACTTTCATTCCCCATATGTATCTACAGAGTGAGCGGCCTTTGGTCAGCCATCACCATCTATCAAGATACAGGGGGAGGTAAGACACTCAGGTCAGAGAGAGAGAGAGAGAGAGAGAGAGGAGAGAGAGAGAGAGAGAGAGAGAGAGAGAGAGAGAGAGAGAGAGAGAAAACAGACAGACAGACAGACAGACAGACAGACAGACAGACAGACAGAGAGGAGACCTGAGAAGCATAGATAAATAAAAACAGACACTGAAACAAAGAAGAATAGGAAACACACACACAAACGCGCACGCACGCGCGCGCGGCACACACACACACACACACACACATAACACACACATACAAACACAAACACACAGAACATCTTGCTCACAAGTTAAATTCTGTTCCGCCTTTCAAAGGGTAGGCCATTGTATGCCGGTGGGAGCAGATAACAAAATTTACAAAACCGCATACATACGTGGACTGGATGTAAAAAAAAAACATGTGAGAGCTTATTCCATCATCCCCGATATAAAAGAAAAAATAAACAAATTAATAAATGAATTAAACATAACACACCCGTGCGCAGACAACTACAACACAACACACACAGACACACGCGTCACACGCACACACACACACACAACACACACACACACACAAACAACACAACACACAACACTCTTCTCTCTTTCTTGTCTCTCGGTCTCTCGGTCTCTCGGTCTCTGTCTCTGTCTCTCTCTTGTCCCTCTCTCTCCCTCTCTGTGTCTGTCTGTATCTCTCTCTCTGTTCTGTCTCTCTGTCCTCTTTTTTTTCCTCTCTCTCGCTCTCTCTCTCTCTGTCGCTCCCTCACCCTCTCTCTCTGTCTGTCTATTTCTCTCTCTATGCCTCTCTCTGTCTCTCTCTCTGTGTCTCTGACTGTCTGTCTGTCTGTCTCTCTCCGGTGCGCATGTCAACAGGTACACCGTCTAACTCTTAATAGATACCATCAACAAGTTATATCGTCTGCTACCGCTCATAAATTCTGTCTGAAGAAGACAGCGACGATTTTTCCAATCACGTTCACGCGGCTCAGACTTTCATTTACTCGCTTCCCATAAATTGTGTCTGCATGTTGAAAGTGGAAAAGATGGACTGGCTTATTTCTTTGTGATAAGTTGTTGTTGTTTGCTGTCTCATCGACTGTGACGTTTCTGCTCTGCTCTTTCCACGCCGCTCATTTCAATCTTTCCATCCCAACCATAATCATATTTGCTATGTTGTTCTATCCTCATGGTCAGGAATCTACATGGAGCTTATCATTGTGGGCCACGTGGGGCCACCACCAAAGGTGGCCCTGAATTGCAGCTCGATCATTTTGGTGGTGTTCAGTGGTGCTTGTTCTAAACTAACATATGCTGGACACCACCAGCAAGCCCCTTACTGATGACACTAATAACTCAGTCGTAGAGCCAGACTAAGTGAGGTGCTCATCCAAGGAAGTGACCACCACGACATTCATTCAACGATATTCGGATCTGAACCTCCAACCTCGAAGGCTTTGACACCAACTCGCTACAGGCACAGATGTGTATGAAAAAACTAAAACTGAGGTCACCATTATACCAGAGCAGCCGGGGCCACCAAATCAGAGACAGTTTTCTTTCATGGCAGGATGATCTCAGAGAATAAAGATGATGTATCAGTGACACTTCGGAAGTGCTTGTGCTCTGAGACTACATGGAAGGGAGGTTTTCTACTCTTCCTATGATAAAATACTCCTAGCGTCAGCCGGGCGTGAGAGATAGAGACACCTGCAGTGTCGGTCAGGTATTAAAAATTTTAAGCAACACTGGCAAAACTGCATCAGCAAAGTGGACGATACAAAGCTTGTAGTCCCAGTCTTACCAATGAATCCGTAATAAATTCTAATCTAGGTTGGAGCAGGTTGGAATAAAAACAAAACCCACTGACTCATAAGATTTGAACCCACGATCTTTCCAGTCCGTAACACAAGCTACTAGCCACTACGCCATTGGCAGGCAATGGCTCTTTTCTTTTGCTTTTATCAGGATTTGATCCAGTCTCCAGAATGACAGTCCTGTAATGAAGATTCCGAAGACAAAATGAAGGACAAACAAGAACCCACCTTCCTTCCTCTAAAAACAGCAGCAACCCAAAACCAAACTCCAAAGCAAAGCTCGGGCAAATAAGCAAGAAAGCAATTAAAAACAGAAAGATAAAAAGAAAGAAAATAGCAATACATCTATATTCCTGAAATGCAAGCATGCATCCTTACTGTAAGCTGTTCCTCTGTATGCGAAAAGTGCTTGTTTACATATACATTCAGAGTGCACATACGAGCACGTACGAGCTGCTCTCTGTCTCTCTCTGGCTGACTATTCCTATGCCTCTGTTCTGTCTCGTCTCTCTCAATCTCCCACGATCCCATTTCGATTAAACAATGCCTTGCTCTAAATTCTGTAATCACCAATTTGCGTGATGGGACAATAAACCCACTCCCC
>CM060320.1:7773519-7796019 GCA_030674155.1 Stramonita haemastoma
TCCCGCATGTCTGCTATTGCCGAACTTTCAGAGAAGCACGTGGCAACAGAACTCTTTCAAAACTTCGGCAAAGATATTATTTTTGGCTACATAAACACTGTCACATCAGTTTGGGTTGTTTTTTGGACCAGCCCTGTTAAAAGCATTTCCTATGGAAAACGTGCCCACAAAATAGGCCTCTGCTTGGCTTTATTAGTTCTGTTTGTCATCGGAATGCAGGCGACCATCACGCGAGAGGTAGACCGAGAGATAATGGGTTCTGCGTCTCACGCATGCTTCTTTCGTAGTGAACTAACACGTAGACATAATGGCAGGGGGGAATTTTAATCATCAATCTTAGAAATATAACCGGAAAAGAGAGAAAAAAAAATAAGTAAAAAAGGGATGAAATTTTGTGTCTATTTTTGTTTTGTTTTTGCTGCCTTGGCTTTCTTGTCACGTCTTTCTCATTTTTGGCCATTTCAAGCATCTTTCTTGTTAGTGGAAGTTGTTGCCCTTTAGTGTGCTCTTCAAATCTTTGAGTCTGAAAACAGTGTTCTTCCATTATGTTTTTTGCTTTACACATTTCTCTGATTAAGCAGATTAAAAAAAAAAAGATAAAGCAAGTATCATTTTGTATGAATTTGCGACCTTTCAAGGAAGAATATCACCACAGAAAAAAGCTTGTGTTTGCTGTTGCGCAATATAACTAATCGGAAAGCATCGAATTCTTTTTTATAATTTAGAGGCACCTGTAAGTTCGTGTGATTTACTATACAGGGAATGATGTTGCTCTAAGACAGTTTTCTCTTTCGATACTAATCAATATGTGAAAAAAGAGGAAGGGTGTGCGGAAGAATGTTCTTGATAAAAGTTCAACATAAAAAGTGTATTGTGTATTCCAACAACATGGACATCCAAAGCACTCATCCTATCATGTAGTGAAAAACCATTGGATTGACTGCGATCAGTTTGCGCGTAAATGTAATAAGAAGGAATAAGGAACCTATCCTTAATTTTTTATTCTTCTTTTTCTTTTCTTTAACTTATTCACAAACGATCACAACTTATCAAATCCCTTCATTTCACTAGCTATTTCTTTTTCTGATCCTTTGGTTAATTCTGGGTGCTGATGAATCCAATGCTTTGGCTCCATGTTAGTTAATGCAAGACAAAGCAGCCCAGATCATACCATATTAAACCTCTTTATTGCAATAAAACATTCTATCTATTACTCTATCTCTCTCTCCCATATTCTGGGCAAACAGTACGGGTAATCCGAAGACTTGACAATCAATTCCCATCCATTCCTCTCTCTGTTCTGCCTTTTTCAGCATTGATGGTAGCAAAAAAATCAGTAGAAAGAACAGTAAAATATAGTTTGGACCTCTTTATTCCTCTTCCCGCGACACATTAAAAAAATAACATATCGGCCCTGAGTCCGATAGACTGGCTTTGATAGTGTGTGTACTTTTATGGGGAAACCAGTTTTCATGTGTGGTTTCATGCTGAATGGAAACGGTGGTCACAAATTTATGTCTCTTGATTAGCGTGAGAAGAAAAACCAGCATGGACGTTAACATCAAACTCAACAGCAGCAACAACAGTAACAACAAGCCAAAAGAAACCCAACAATAACCCACCCTTACCCGCCTACGCACAAAGCACACATAACAAGACAGTACGTCATTGCTTTGTCCTGCCTCACATCTGTCAAAGCTTACAATGGCAGTGATGGCGGCATTTTTCTGGAGAGAATTCCTTTCTGCAGTTGTTGTCATCTGTGCTGTCTGTAGTGTTTGAGCACGCAAAGCACAAGCCTAGAAGGGTTGTCAGCTATACTATTATCTTTATGCTAGGATGGATCGGTGTCTAGTGGTCAGCCGCTGTGAAGCAAAAAGTCCGGTCGGAGTGCGGTTCGTACCCGTTGACCAAATTTTCCATCCTTACTGAGTCGGCGATCTTCGGAAGACGAAACCGAGGTCCGTTGTACACACATTTAGCGACGTAAAGAACCCAGATCGGGTTTCCTGCAAATTCTGTAGAAGAGCACTCTGATAGGAAACAAATACCTTGCATGCGAAAGAAAAAAAATGGTTGGCGCTGCACATGTGCGACGTCGCTCCGGAGCACCCGAATTCACGCGATTTCTTGTGACATAAGGGGTACAAATCAAAAAACTTCTGTGTGTGTGTGTGTGTGTGTGTGTGTGTGTGTGTGTGTGTGTGTGTGTGTGTGTGTTGTGTTGTGTGTGTGTGTGTGTGTGTAGTGTATGTGTATGTGTGTGTTTTGTCTGTCCCTCTCTCTTTCTCTCTCCCCTATCTCTCTCTCTCTCCCTCCCTCTCTCTCCTTCTTCATCCGTCTTTGTGTCAGTCTGTATGTATGTCTGTTTTATTTTTGTTTGCATTTTTGGCTATATCTATCTGTCTTTTCTCTGTGACATAGTCTCTCTTCACTGCTTTCAGATGATGAATTCTCTTACAATAATTCTGTTTCTGCTTTCCTTGCCCTCGTCGCAAATCCCCCCTAATCCTATCTGCCATGAGTATGGATTGGGGATTGTAAACTAAATCCTGCGGATTAAGCAAAGTAGGTCAGAGATTAGTAAAGGATTAAACTGATATATTATATATATATATATATATATATATATATATATAGATAGATAGAGTAATGGGAGAGGAGAGAGAGTGATGGTGATGATGATGAGGGAGTGATGAGTGGAGAGAGAGAAAGAGGACAGACAGAAGAGACAGACAGACAACGACAGACACAGACACATGACAGAAGAGAGAGAGAGAGATAGAGAGAGAGATGAAGAGAGAGAGAGAGAGAGAAGATGAGAGAAGAGACGAGAAGAAGAAGAAGAAGAACAGAGAGAGAGAAAAGTATGGGGTAGTGATGCCACACCACACCCACGTGCAGAAAGATAAACAGATAAATAGATAATGACAGACAATGATAGATAGTAGAAGACATAAGACAGAAACGACACACACACAAATATATATATATAAATGTATGTATACATATATATTGAGAGAGAGAGAAATAGATCGATAGATCGATCGATCGATAGATAGATAGTGTAGATATAGATAGATAGATCAATCCATCCCATCCATCCATCCATCCATCAATCCATCAATCAATCAATCAATCAACAAATCAGTCAGGAATCACACATTTCACACATCCCTGTTTCTCTGGCCAAAGTTCTCTACCCTAGAGTTCAGCACAATAAAAACTTCACAGGGGCACAGCACAGGAAGCAATAACGTTGTCGTCTGTGCCAACGCTTGTGTCTGTGTCTTAGCTTCTTTGAGGAATAGTGACGGGGACCAAAGGCCGCTCATTCTGGATAGTTTTTTTTTTTTAAAGCGAGAGTAACCTTTCTTGCTCACTCTTGTAGATAAGCAGACGATTGATAGAATGGTGGGTGAATACTTTGTGTGTGTATAATGTGAAATTTTTTAATCTTTGGAGTGAAATTACTTACATATCATCTTTTTTAGTTGTTATAACATTCACAGGATTTTTTGATGCATTGCATACGAGATACTTGAAAAACTTATTTTTTACATCACTTAATGATACACAAATTCTCATAACTCCTCCACTTCTTTTCTGTTCTTCTTCTGTTCTTCTTCTTGTTCTTCTTCTGTTCTTGCACTTCTTGTTCTTGTTCTTCTTGTTCTTGTTCTTCTGTTCTTCTTCTTGTTCTTTTCTTATTCTACTTCTGTGGTCTTCTTACTTATCATCTTCTCTTCTTCTCTCTGACCACATCAACATGCAACAGTGACTAGGAACTAACCATAACCCTAAACCATTGCGATCTTTACAAAATCAGAGGAAAAAGTTTACAAAAATCATACTATTCCTGAAGGAAGCAGATGTCACAAATCTAAACGTCTGCTGACAAAAACAAGTTACAGCATTATACGGTAAAATATATTCTAAAGCTCTCTATCAAAGCTACTTATCTTTATTCACGTCAAACCATACTGTACATCTGGCCATTTTCCAAAGTATAGAAATGGGAAAAGTTTTTTCAACACAGTTACAACAACAGTAGTAAGAGAACGACATGTAAACAAATTATTATTATCTTTTTTCTTTATGTCGAGGATAATGGAATTACATTTGTGCTTTTAGTCAGTTCGTTAAGCAGTTATATATGTATTGTACCACCAGGCACACATGGCTACTCTTACGAAAAGCGAACAGAATTAACGTGCGCAGAAGTTGTGGTTCGCACACGCTGGCTCGTTAAATGTATTGAAGATTTTCATCATAGAAGAACACTATGAAAGCTAGCTTACAAGATTGTGTTTGAGGTATGAAAGCAGCAGTGACAGATAGTTACCACTTTGAGCGAGAACACGCATTACTCTGTACTACTTAGGGCAAACGAAATATTACCACGCGCAAGAAACTTTTTCCCCAAACTATTGCAAAAGTTAGTTACCAAAGAAAGCAAGTTTTATAAGACAACACATTCTTCGTAGTCTATCCTGCTGACAGTACAGATATTGCACTGAATGGCATGCTTACCAGTCAAACTTTTTCCTGTAGTGACTGTGATCTCCATGCCGGAGACGGACATCCCCCCTACACAAAAAGCAAGCAGAAAACAAACAAAACAAACACGCAAACCCAAAGCAGATGATGATGTCATTGGTGTTATAGATGCATTGCATGTCAGTAACATATAAGAAAAAGCATCAAAACATTTTTTTTTATTACAAAGCAAAAAAAAAAAGCAAAATGGAATACACAGAAGGAGGAGGTCAGTAGGTAGGGTGGTGGAAGACAGGGAATCAAAACCGAAATATATATCTTTTTTTATCATATTTGGTGGTTTGCTTCCACTTGTACCCTGTATATTACCCACGATCTCTTTTGCCTTTAAAGTGTATTGTCTGCGTCCCTTCTAAAAGCTAGACTTAGCCATTGAAAACAGAAAGGAGGGGGGGGGGGGAGAAAACAAAAGAGTAACATAAAGATGAAAACAAACGCCAAAATATTAATGTAATCATCTTCAAGAGAGACTTTGTGACATTAAGATCATGTCTGATAATTTTTATTATGCATTCTGCCCTAATTTACCGGCACATTTCCCAGTGATCTATAGCCAAGGTTGCACTATCAATTTTGTGTTCGGAGGTAAAAATAGCCTTCATTGATCATTTTAAACAAGTAAAATTAATATTTTCTTGTATTGTTTTCAGATAATTATTTCTTGCATTTATTGCAGAGGAAGGCCTTACAGAATCTTCTTTGGCAAACTTATTAATCCTTTAATCAGTAATATCTAATAGACGTATACTTCAACCGGGCACAGAAGAATGCTATCGACCACCACGCCTGCACACACACACACACACACACACACACACACACACACACACACACACACCAACCCCCACCACACCCACCCAACCCCCCCCCCCCCACCCCCACACACACCACACACACACACACCTACACATAGTTTTCAAAGATAAATAAATAAACGAATTGATACAGATAAGTGCTAAATAGATAGAAACATGACTAAAAAAATTCAACAGTTCTCAACATATAGATAGAAAAAGAAATTAATAAATCCACAGTTCTCGACATATCTATACAAAAAACATCCATAAAGCAACAGTGTTCAACACCTCTGCTCTTTGTCCCAAACTTTGCCCCACTCAGCCACAAGCCATAAAGAACAGACATGACTGCAGGACGTAAAAACGGTTACATCATGTTAACGGCTGTGTCCCTGTCTTCTCCATCTTGAAACACAGTGATGGAGACCAAAGGCCGCTTACTCGGGGGACACGTTTTAGGGAACGAGAGTAACCTTTCTTCTCTCATCCAACAGACAGGCAGAAGATATTATGTAGGAGGCTGTTTTCTGTGATGTGATGTGTTGTTTCCGTAGTGATGGTGGGGTGGTGGTGGTGGTGGGGGGGGGGGGGGGAATCACTGCTTTCCGTTTTGGTTTTGTGTAATGAATATTGCAAATATTTCAGTGTCTCATATTACGAAATACGCTTACAGAAAATACAATTTCCCTTTCGTGTATCTTTTTCTCCATCATCATCATCATCGTCATCGTCGATCATCGTCATCATATTCCTTCATCATCATTTTCTTCAAGATCTACATATAGCGATGGTCAACAAGAATGTCACTTGAGTACAATGTCCTGAATACATCATGTTGATATTAGTTTCCATGTTTTTGTTCTGAATAGTTATAAAGTTTTTGTTAAAATCAAAATGAATCTCTTTCTACTCGGCTACTCAGCTGATCAATAACAGTTAGAATAAATTCAACTTCTTGGTTATATTTTTTTCCGCTAAAACCACCCGAGAAATGAGAACACTAGTAACACTTTCTTAGAAAGCAAAGCTAACACCAACAACAGTTCGAAAGAAAACGACTTTGCAGCTACTAGGAAACTATGCATAGACACGAAAGCATGGAAAAATGGCATTGCTTGGAATGATCGCGTGTGTGACAGTATGAAAGACAGTGTGTGTTTGTTCTAGCACTTTCAACGGAAAAGTTTGCATTTATTCTATCCACTGCATGAACGAACTGTGGATGAAGCACAACCGCGCACGTAAACTTCCCACTTCAGCCCACATTCACCAATACAGGTTCTATCAAGAAAAACATTCCACAGCCTGATATGATGAACGTGCAAGCCTTCCATAGAAAGTAATGGTTTCGAAAAAAACCCTATGTTTTTTTTCCTACAATTTACCGTGATCACCATAAAAAACTACATTAGAAAAGGATGTACTGTCTATGGTAGGCATGAGTAGACAGCATTGCCTTTCAGCATCATTCACAAAAAGGTAATAGATCTGTATTGCCTAAATATAAAAATATGGAAAGAATGAATGCTTATGAAGAAGAAAAATGCAAAGAAGAAGTATGCAAAGAAGAACAGAGAATGGATAAATGAATGTAGAAGATGCGAAAGGATGAATTGCAAAAATGATGCGACAGAAGAATGCAAAAAAGAAGAAAATATCAAAGAAATACGTTGAGAGCGAGAGGAAGAGAGAGAAAGAAGTGAGGAGGAGAGGAAGAGGAGGGGAGAGAGAGAGGGGAGAGGAGAGAGAGAGAAAAGAGAGAGAGAGGGAGAGAGACAGAGGACAGACAGAGGACAGAGACAGAGAAGACAGACAGAGACAGACAGATACAGACAGACAGACAAACAAACAAACAAACGAACATACAGAAACAGAGAATGAGAGAGAGAGCACTGAAAAAAATTCAACTCCTCTCATTTTTTTCTTTCTTCGTTTACTTCCGTTTCTATCCTTTTTCCTGCCGCAACTTACTCAATGCTTCCCACTTCATTTTAAACCACCTGAAAGCGCTAGAGAACTTGAGTCAACTTAACAAATGGTTGCTCTTAAACTGACCTGTTACTTTTCTGAAATCTTTGGAGTTAACTTAAAGTTTGCCTCTTTATTTGTTTGGTTGTATTCTACGGAATACTTCTCTGTGAATTAACTTTAAATTCATGTTTTTTTAAACGTTAATACTTGCATGACTTTTGAACGTTCTTGCTTCTGTATTCTAATGGTGGTTTCTCTTACTTACGTGGTTAAACTCTTATTTTTCGTTTCTTAACTACGCTCTGAGGTTCACCAATGGTAAGATTTTGCGTATGCAACCATTTTGCATACCGTCAAGGTTCCGACTTCAGGGAAACAAGAACATTCGAAAAATTTGCCTGAAAAAAGGCAGGGGAATGGACTGGAAAAGCAGACAAAAGCAAGAGAGATGGTAAAGCTAAAGAGGTAAGAAGAAAAAAAGACAGAAACAAAGAGAGTGATAGAAAAGAGGAAAGTTCTAGAACATAATTCTAGAAGTGGGGATGTGTTCATACTTGGTGAGCTTCTGGCATCCCCATTTTTATTATTTATTTTATTTATTCTTTTATATCGAAGATATTGGAATACGCACTCATGTGCTTTTTTACATCCAGTACCCGTGTGTATGCAGTTTTGTAAATCTTCGCATCTGTTCCATCGGCACACAATTGCGAAAAGCGGAGCAAGATTTACCGTGTGCGCAAGATGGAAAAGTTTGTGCTTTAAAAGGCCCTCTTTGATAAAATAAATCACGATAATGAAACAAAATAAATTGTGATTTAACCCATTTTATCAGAGCATTCAAAATATTTGACTCTGTTTCTATCTGTCTGTCTCTCTTCTTACTCTGCTTTCTGTCCGTCTCTCTTACCAAAACCTCACACACATACACCCACACCACACACACACACACACACACACACACACACACACACACACACACACACACACACACACACAGCACCAACACACACACACTACACAAGTGTATTTCCATACCTTCATTCCAAAAGGAACTTCATTATATCATATTGTGTCTAGGTGTATAGGATGTGTACATTATCTCTCTCTCTATATATATATTCATATTATATACATATATCTGTATAATACTAAATATATATATTGTATATATATATGTATATAATATATATATTGTATATACAAATATATATATGATATGTATATACAATATATATATATATTATATATATATATATATATATATATATATATATATATATATATATATAAATATATAAACCTGGCTTGTTCTGTCTATGACAGTTTCGTGACGTGATATCTTTATCACCAGGTAACCAGCGTAGACAGTACAGGTATCTTCAAAGAGTAGTTGATGGCCGTGTTTTTCTTCCGTTTGTTTTTGTTAGTTTTGTTTCTTATTTTTCCCCCTTTATATCATTTTGCTTGAAAAAGAATACTCTTGTAGCCACCTGTTTTCTTACAGTCTGCCTCCCCTAAAAGATCTTTGGACGAGACTATAAACTGAAGCCTCGTGTGAAACGCACGCAGAACATCTTGCGTACACGTTAAAACTTGTTCCCTCCTTCAAAAGAGTAGGCCATTGTGTGCCGGTAGGAACAAATGACAAAATTTACAAGCTGCTCCGTCTCTCCTCCTCGTCCTTCTCTCTCTCCTCTCTGTCTCTCTCTCTCCTCTCCTTCTCTCTCTCTCTCTCTCTCTCTCTCTCTCTCTCTCTCTCTCTCTCTCTTCTTAGTTACTAAATTTATGTTTAGTCTAAAATGTTCAAACATTCTAACAGATGTATGCTAATACCACAAGTGAATGTTATAATCGTTGTGCTTGGAAGTGTTTTCAGGTGCATTCTTGGAAAGGATTGAGAACGAAATTAATGTGAAGAGGGGGCCCCCCTCTATGGCCCCCCTCACTATGTCTTTCTGTCTCTCTGTCATTGTTCTCTGTCTCTCTCCCCATCAGGGATCCCCATTAGGGCAAGGTTCGGGTGAAAAAAGAATGTGAATGCGTATCTGACACCCTTGAAAATTAAGGGGGGGGGGGGGGGGGGGAGAGAATAGCGAGTGTGTGAAATTGTAATGGGTCCGGTGGCCTTCTACAATAAAATCGTTCAGAATTCTCTCTCTCTCTCTCTCTCTCTCTCTCTCTCTCTCTCTCTCTCTCTCTCTCTCTCTCTCTCTCTCTCTCTCTCTCTCTCTCTCTCTCTCTCTCTCTCTCTCTCTCTCTCTCTCTCTCTCCCTCCCCTCTCTCTCTCTCTCTCTCTCTCTCTCCCCCCCCCCCTCTCTCTCTCTCTCTCTCTCTCTTCTCCCCATCCCCCTTCTCTCTCTCCCCCTCCTCAGCCCCCCACTCTCTCTCTCTTCAAATAGTTCACACCTACAATGTGTTGAATCAACTTTCATCATTCTTATCGAAAGTCCCTCAAGTCTGATGCTTGAAGGCAAGACGAAAAGAGAAATATGATTGATTGCTTTAACCATGTAGCATCAGTGAATTAGGTTGCCTGCAGTCACCTTTTGCTGCCCACATATTATTATAGAAAAAAAGGATGGAACATATTCGAAGGTTTTAATTTCTGTGATTGCTGTCTCTGTGTCTCTGTTTTTGTTGGAATTTTCTAGCTCAGTCTGTCTTCCTGTCTGTCTCTTCCTTCTTCTGTATAGTTTCTTATATTAAGTGCGTTGGTTTGTTTGTTGGATTCTTTTATTTGTCTCTTTTTCTGTCTGTCAGTCTGTTTGTCTTTATACTTCTGTCCCTTTGTATGATTGTCTGTCTTCCGTCTGTCTATTTTTCTGACTCTCACTTTCTTGGTATGTCTGTCTCCCTCTGTCACTATGTTTTTCTGTCTCCTGTCATTGTCATTGTCTCTGTCTCTGTTTCTGTCTCTCTCCCCATCAGGGATCCCCATTAGGGCAAGGGTCGGGTGAAAAAAGAATGTGAATGCGTATCTGACACCCTTGAAAAATAAAGATCATTCATTCTCATTCATTCATTCATTCATTCATTCATTCGTTCGTTCGTTCGTTCGTTCGTTCGTTCTATTCATTCATCATTCATTCATTCTCCCTCTCTGTTTCTGTCTGTCTGTCTGTCTGTCTGTGTGTCTCTCTAGTGACAATAATACACAGAGGTATCCGGGGGCGGATAGCCTAGTGGTCAGAACATTGCGCTGGCAATTTGAAGACCGGTTCGAGTCGGTCGAGGAAATTTTCTTCCTGGAGTTAACATCAGTGCTGACTCCACTCTCCCAAAAGTCCTTCGATAGACTTTAAACCGAGGCCCGTGTGCGAACGCACGCAGAACATCTTGCGCACACGTTAAATCCTGTTCCGCTTTCGTAAGAGTAGGCATCGTGTGCGGTGGAACAGATGACAATATTTACAAAACTGTATACACACGGGGACCGGATGAAAAAAAGTACATGATGCTTATTCTGTTATCTCGATATAAAGAATAAATAAAATTTTTTTAAAAAACAAACAAAGTTAAGCATGTCTTGTATGTAAAGACCAAATAGAAAATGAAAAACACTTTTTGTTGCATTGTCTTGTCCATGAAGATTTGAGATAAAGTTTCTTAAAGTTTCCAAAAGACTTCCTTTACATGTGCTTCTCAATGCTACAGTACCTGCTGATAGAAACAATTTATCACGATTTATTTTTCATGCAATCAACAGAAGAAATAAGATAACTTTCTAGAAATTGATCTTTGTATTAATGAATACTACACTTAGAACATGGTTGATTATGACGCACGTAAATTGCTTTGTGGTGAACAGTTATGATATGGCTTATATTAAGTTTCTTGTCTTTTTATTGCTGATACATTATTTCATATACATATATGTTGGTAGTAATATGTTTATAACACTTATATCATATGCCCACTACTCTACGACCACCATTCTTTTGTATTGTGGCCCTGCCGATGTACAGTAAAGTTGTCTCTCTCTCGCTTCTCCTTTCTCTCTTTTCAATGTTCACGCCTACTACGCTAGGTTGAGTCAACTGTCATCATTCTTAAGGACAACCCCCCATATATATCTGATGCTTCAAGGCAAGACGAAAAGAGAAACAGAATTGATTGTTTCAACATTGTGGCATCAGTGATTTCTCTTCTGTGAAGTATATTGCCTACAGTCATTGCTACCAAAACATATCGGCAAAAGTTATAGAAAAAATGGATGGAATATGTTGGAAGATTTTAATTTTCTGTGATTGCTTTTTCTGTGTTTCTAGGTTTTTTTTTTCTGTTTTGCTCTCTCTTCAGTCTTTCTTTCTGTCTGTATGTTCCTGTATCTCTTTCATATAGTTTTTTTTAGTATGTTGGTCTGTGTGTTGGACTCTCTTTTCCTGTCTCTATCTCTCTCTCTCTGTCACTCTGTCTCTGTATGTCTCTGTATATCTGGGTTTTCCTGTTTGTCTGTATGTGTTTCTCTCTAAATCGCTCTGTATCTCTCTGTCCTAAAAGTGTCTGTTCACCCTCTGTCTGTCTGTCTGTCTGTCTGTTGTCTGTCTTCTCTCTCTCTCTTCGTATGTTTATCTGCCTGTCCGCCGTATGTGCGCGCGCGCATGTGTGTGTGTATGTGTGTAGTGTATTATATATATGTGTTGTGTGTGTGTGTGTGTGTCTACCCATCTAATTATCTCTGTAATTATATGTCATTCTGCATGCTGTTTTGCCTGTTTGTCTGTCTCACTGTCTGTCTATATATACCTGTCTGTCTCACTGTCTATGTACACCTATATGTCTGTCTCTGTCTGTTTGTTGGTCTGTCGGTTTGTTTGTCTCTGTCTGTCTGTCTGTCTGTCTGTCTGTCTGTCTGTCTATCTGTCTCTCTGTCTCTCTCTCCCTATCTCCCCCCCCCCTCTATCTCTCTCCTCTCCTCTCTGAAGCTGTTCCCGCCTACATGGTGCTCTGTCAACACTCATCATTCTAATGTATTGCCGGCCCCCCATAGCTAGGGGCAGGAGAGAAAAAAAGAAAGCAGAAATCCTTGTTGATTTTATCAGTTATGCCGCATCACTGCTCTCCCCTTTTTTCCCAATTTTAACTGCCTGCAGTCATTGCCACCAAAATATTGTCTCAGGTCATAAAAATAAATGGAA
Organism: Stramonita haemastoma; assembly: GCA_030674155.1. Lineage (NCBI taxonomy): Eukaryota > Metazoa > Mollusca > Gastropoda > Neogastropoda > Muricidae > Stramonita > Stramonita haemastoma. Next base: position 7,785,989 of record CM060320.1, read on the forward strand.
TATTATGTTTAAATACACTCTCTTTTTCTGATGTTTCTCTATGAGTGTCTGCCTCCCTCCTTTTCCTTCATCTCTGTCTCTCTCTGTCTCTCTCTCACACACACACACACATACACACAGAGGCACGCACGCACACACACAGAGGCACGCACGCATATACAAGCGCACACACGCACGCACTCACGCACACACACAAACACACACACACACATGTTCAAGAGGATTTTTTTCCGCTGGAGTTAACATCAGCATAGATGTGACTTAAGCAAAGACAATCTTAAGCCCACTTTTACCTTCTGAAGTTTAAATGACTTTTTAATTGGTTCCTGTGACTTAGTTCAAAGTGAGTACACAACTTTCGCTTTCCCATTCAGTATGCACCGCTGGACTTTCAGAGTGCATTAGATGCTAAAGACATTTTCCAAAACAATGATGTTTAGCATGTTGAGATAATAAAATAATACCATTACTAGTTTGTATGGCTTTATGATTTGATGTTACAGCTGTAAGTTATGGCTGCTTTCATATTTTTCATTGTTTTTTCCCCATCAGATATAATCTTTGTGGAAGATTTAAATCAAAGACTCAATCAATTGATTCATATTAGGTTTTATCCATACCCATTCCTTCCGTTTCTGTGAGAAGATGTGTTCAGAGTTGCACATTGAAGGTCGTTCACTGTTTTGCTATGCTTTTGGTCTTTCATTACTTTAACACACTCTTTTTTTTTCTTTTAGTCCTCAGCTTCAGAGGAAAAATAACCATTTCGAATTCTTTCTTTCAATTTAAATGTAACTGGCCTCCTTACTACAACTGACTGAGATGAACATTCTCCCAACACAAACAGAAAATACTCCCTGAATTCGGAACGAGGCTACTTTAATCGTGGATAAAAGACCGTTGCATGTGGAAAAGTCTCACTATTGATGAGCTTAAAGCTTTAGCCAAGAAACGAAAAAAAAACTACAACAAAGTTCTGTAACCAAAGGGAAAACTTTATGGAGGAAACTTTTTTTAAATGTGTAAAGCTTACAGATTCATGAAAACATACAGCTTATGAAAACCTGATAATGAAATGGAAAAAAAAGTATTGAAACAGCATTGATTTTTTTTTCGAAAGTACTGTTTCAAAATTATACTCTCGTATAAACCCTGTTGACATTACTGGGTTCAGAGTTGGCTGCGGCCCTTCACAGGAAACAACTTCAGTTACAGCGGAAACAAAGATCTATCTTCATCAAGAAAGTTTGCCTTTCTGTGTCCCTTTCCACTTGGTTACCCTGTCTCACACTCTGATGACCTGTGTCTGTCTGTCACCATGTCCTGTCCTCACATCACGTGCATGGACAACTGCAGTCTCCTCCTCTCTGTGCTGTAACCAGCTGTGCCTGGCAAACGTGGTAAAATGATTGTGTTTGGCACCGGGGTCTCTCGATTGGTTTGCGGATTTTTCAAACTAACTTTTTTTTTTCTATTCTTGCACCTTCTGTGCCTGTGGTTCAAATTTAGCCCATTTATTTCTACTTTGAAGAACATGTCAAGCAGTAGTATTTGCCCATGTGGCACTTTTTATTTATATTTCTGTACTTAAACCTGTTTGTTATCCTTTTTTACGTTTTAATTTTGTAATATGGGGATAATAAATTAAGCGGAATGGCTGGCGTCCTCAGCACAATCTGTTTTATTTGCCTTAAGGAATGAAATAATTTAGGGATTGTGTCATTTAATGCTGTTGTTCTTTTTCAGATGGACAGTGTTAGATATTTGAAAGTATTGGGAAGTGTTGGTTTTGAACATGAAGTTGAAAGTTACTGGAGCCACTGAAACTGAATGAGGTGACAGCCCTGATATGGCGTTTGTGGTCGGTAGGGCTGTAAACAACATTCTGGTTATGGTTTATCTCACTGGGGAAGATTCAGGGTTGTTAGGCTAGGCACCTGCCACAGATAAAGACTGTAGTTATACATTACTTTCAGGCTAAAATAATCCTTTTACGTAGGCTTTGGCACTATTCTTACCTTACTAAGCTAGAAAGCGTTGCCCAAGGCTAGTCAAGAACACGAACAAACAACGCCTTCAAATGTGTAAGCTATTGTGCAAGACATGGCTGCCAAAGTATTAAAATTTTTTCTAACCCCCAAGAATGGAGCTCTACTCTGCACAGTTACACCCTACAAACATGTTGCTGCTTCACCCACTTTTTAAAGACACGTCTGTCTTCAACTTAAGTATATGGATAAAAACGATTTTTTCCCAGGCTTGGCTTCTAGTGATCAGTCAACTCCATGCAACTTTATGTGGAGGCAAGGCCTTCCGAAACATGCTGCAATTTATCACTCCTATACATGTTGTTTTGTTCACTCCTGGTGTCAAAGAGAAACTGACTCTCCATCGATCTTTTTTACTTTGTAAAGAGAGCAAGACACGGTTTCTGTGAACTTTGTATGTATGTAGGTATGTATATATGTATGTATGATGTATGTATGTTGTATTGTATGATGTATGTATGTTAGTATGTATGTATTGTATTATATATATATATATATATAAAATATATATATATATATATATATATATATTTATATATATATAATACTCCGTACCTACGTACGAACATACATACATACATGCATGCATATATATATAATATCTATATCTTATACTATACTATATATCTATATCATCTATCTATCTATCTATCATCTATTATACTATCTATCATCTATCTATCTATCTATATCTATCTATCTATCTATCTATCTATCTATCTCTCTCTCTCTCTCTCTCTCTTCTCTCTCTCTCTCTCTTATATATATTATATATACGTACTGTTTAGTGCTTTTCACAATATCGACTTTTTCAGGCTGCTAGTAAAACTTCTATTTTCATCTCTTAATTATGGATTATATTGTCAACCTAATTAACTTCTTGTATGTAAACTTGGGGATTTATGAGCATCAACTTAAGAGAAAAGAATTGCCCCAAGAGGTAAAAGTCCCTGAAGTTATTGCTAATTTGCCCTGGCGAATTGTCCTTATTAGGCTTGCATTCCAAATCTTTTTCATCTGCTTTATCTCAGCATAAAATGTCTCTCTGTCTCTTGTCTGTCTGTCTGTCTGTCTGTCTGTCTGCTGCGTCTGTCTTCGGCTCTACTTCTCTTTCTTTCTCCATCTATCCATCTCTTTCTCTCTCTGTCCTGTCTCACTCTCTATCTCACTCTCTCACTCTTTTTTCTTTGTGCCTCTGTGATAACCTGTACCTGTCTGTCTTTGTTTCTGTCTCTCTGCCTGTGTCTGCCTGTCTCTCTTAATGTTTCCCTCTATATATACCCTCCCTCCCCCCATCTTTCTCTTTCCCTTTTCTTAAAGTTTACACTTGAAGTGTGTAAAGTCAACAGTAATGTTTTCTTATTACAAGTCCCTATTTGTAATGCCAAAGACAATGAAAATGTCAAAAACTTAATTAATCAAACTTACAAGTCAAACAAAAAAACAAAACAGAACAAAACAAAACAGATACAAAAAAAATGCCCTCCCTCCCCCATAACCCCCGAGTTTTCTTCATTTTCTAGGCAGTGCATCATCACTGATTTCCCCTCTGCAAGTTTTGTAGCTTGTGGTCATTTCAACAGCAAATATTGGCATCAGTTAGAAAAAGCAGATGGAACATGCTTGTAGGCATTTATTTTCTGACCCTATCCCACCTCTCTGTCTGTCTCTCTGTCTCTCTCTCTTTCTGTGTCTCTGTCTCTGCCTTTGTTTCTGTCTTTCCCTCTCTCGATCTTTATTTGTGTCTCTCTTTCTTTTATTGTGTGCCTGTCTGTTCGTCTTCTGCCTGTCTGTCTGTCAGTCTGTCTGTCTGTCTTCTCATTTATCTTGTTTTTCTCTCTCTGTTTTCTCTCTGTGTCTTCTGTCTGTCTCTGAATCTATGTGTCTCTCAGTTTCTGTCTGTCTCTTTTGGTCTGTCTTTCTGTCTGTGTTCCCATTGTTTTCTGCGTTCCTGTATGATTTATGTCTTTCCAGTGAAACCAAATTGTCTTCAACTTGGTAATACGCATTGAAAAAATAATCGTATCTATAATAGGTAATAGAAGAAAATGCAAGAAAGAAAGAAATTAAGGGCAGAAGAGAAAGATAGAAAGAAAGAGAAATAGGAATACATCCCTAAACTAGGACAGATAAAGAAGAGATCATGCAAGCAAGAAGGTAAAGGTGTCCCTTAACGAAACAGCTGGGTGAACTGGGGGACTGTACTGAAGCCAAGGCGCTCAAACGGTCACCCATGCAATAGGTAACCACGCTCGATGCTGCTGAACATTGACTTGGGGAAAGCAAAAGCTCTGACCACTGAGCTATCACCCCCCACAAAACAAGAAGCAATTAACAGAAAAGAACATCAAATTGAGTAAGCAGCAGCTGAATCAAATTACACTGGGAAATATTAATCTCCATCAAAAAATTGCCTTTCTGTGCCCCCTTTCCCCCTTGTTAGCCTGTCTCCACTGTGATGACCTCTGTCTGTCTGTCACCATGCCTGTCCTCACATCTCGTGCATGGACAACTGCACTCTCCTCCTCTCCTCTCTCTTGGTACAAATTGGGTCTGGCAGCAGGACAGTGGAATGTTTTTCTCATCCGTTACTTCAAACTTGCTTGTACACCCCTGTGCACTTTCACAAGTTTTCAGCCCATCCATTTCCAGTTGATAGGAATGTCAGAGGTGCTTTATGTAGCTTTTTGTACTGTTTCCTTATTCAGTTTTTGTGTGTGTTAGAGTTTAGTGGAGGTCAGAAGTACTGAGTACCCACTTCCATTTGCATCTGTTAACAAAACGGAAAATGGAATGTGCGAGCGCACCACACACAACACACACACACCAACACACCACACACACACACACACACACACACACACACACACACACACACACACACACACACACACACACACTGAATATAAATGATTTTCACTCACTCTCACACCTGACTAATTTATTTTGAAACCATATTACACAATGAGTGAGAATAATGTGTAAAGCATTTAAGAAATACTATACCATCTAGACAGGTGACTATACACCTACATCATATGATTTTTAATAAAGAATGAAGGCTGTCGTGCAGACGAATTTGAAAGAGTTTGCCATGAAACAAAGACAGTTCCATATTGCGTTTACAATACAATTGGGCTACATACAGAACAATCATACCTGAGGAAATAAAGCAATGATAAGTGACGCCTACAGCTCATTATTTTTATTTATTTATTATTATTATGTTTTATTATAATTCATTCATTCATTCATTCGTTCGTTCGTTCTTTTATTTGAAGGTAATGCAAAAAATTTCCTCATGTGCTTTTTTACATGCAGTCCCCGGTGTGTATGCAGTTTTGTAAATTTGTCATCCGTTCACACCAGCAAACAATGACCTACTCTTCCGAAAAGCGGAACGGTTTTTAACGTACACTTCACTGTATGAGACATAGCATAACAGTAAGATTAACCTGTTTTCACAGAACCTCAACATATCGACTCCTGTTTTCTTCATGTATAACCTGTAGGCGCTTTGCAACTTTAAAAAGTTCTGAAAAACGGCTCTTCTGTTTTCAAGGTAGGTGCATGGATAAAAAAAGAAAAGAAAACTACTTTCTTTCCCAAACTCGACAACTGGCTGTCAGCCACTTGATGCTACTTATCTAAGGAGAAATCTACTTGAAACATTCTCCCATTTATCATTCCAAAGTTTTTGAAGTCCCAACTGCTGTCAAAAGGAAGATGTTTATCTATCTATTTTCCCTTTTTAGGTGATGAAGAAAACAGATTCGACGTAGAAAAGAATCTAGTTATGTATCTCTAGCTTTCTAGATCTTTAAACCAAGGGCAAAAATACACTTATACTTATTCTCCATCCAATCTGATTTATTCTACTTGTGCGAGTATCAGCCGTCTTGCTTGAAAGAGTAAGAAATAACGCGAATTGCAGAAACAAATTTATTAACAAAAAGAGGAGGTGGGTGGCATGACCAAAATTCAATAACGAAGAAAGAAAATCCCAACAGATTTTAAATAACTGGCCCCTTGATTTCCAAAAATGTCTGTTTTATTCTAGTTTATTCCTTTCATGCCTGTTGACAATATGTCAGTCTGAAAGCAATACTTATGTTCACAGCTCACGTATGCAGATAAACAGTTTTTTGTACTTGGATCCAACTTGCTCACTCTAGCCCTGCCAATCAAAACCTAAAAAGTCATGATAGGTGAGGGCCCTTGAAGCTCCGGCTGTTTTGCCTCTGTGAACTTCTTACATTTACCCAGTGCTCTTTCGAATCCTGGTCATCCAGTTAAAATCAAATCTCTCTGTTCTGCATCTTTCTGTCTCTGTCTCACTCTCCTGTCTGTGTCTTTCTTTGTCTTTGACTAAATGTCTGTAGGCGTGTGTCTCTCTCTGTCGTGTAGATATTGAAGACGATGATGGTGGTGGTGCAGATGTTAAAGATGATGATGGTTGATGACATTATAGAGGGTCAAACTGATGAAGAAGGTGATGATTTCGTGTGCTTTTTTACTTCCAGTCCCCGTGTGTATGCAGTTTTATAAATTTTGTCGTCTGTTCCCACCGGCACACAATGGCCTACTCTTCCGCTATGGATGTTGAAGATGGTGATGTAGAGGATAAGAGTCATGGCGGTGACACTGTTGCAGATGTTGAAAGGTTGAGGCTGATGTAGATGAAGTTGATGAAAATGGTGATAGTGATGCATATGATGAAAACATGATGTATTTGTTGAGGATGACGATGATAATGAAGATGTTCAGGAAGATGATGGCAAATGATAATGGAAGATTTGAAGGTGATGTTGATGTAGATGCTGAAAGTGATGATAGTTTGATGGTGTAGATGCTGAAGGTGGTAGGGGTAACGGTGGTTATTATGAAGTAGTTAAAGATGACGATAGAAACAATGATGTAGGTGATGAAAATGATGATCATAAGCAAGGCGTATATATTGAAAGTGATAATCGTGAAGCTGATACCTATGGTAAGAAGATGATGATAGCGTAGATTATGAAGAAGATAGTGTTGATGTTGATAACGTAGATGATGAAAGTAATGATAGTGATATTGACACACTTGCTGCAGCTGCTGCTGTAGATAATGAAGATACTCGTGACAATGATTATATAGGTGCTGAAGATGATGATAACAAGAAAACATGGAGTGTGATTCTGTATTGCTTGCAGAATTGGAAACGCAAAATGGATTAAAAATATTTTCTGCTATGATGTCTACCTCCCCCTGCCTCAAACATGTTTTGTATTATGGCCCAAGGCTGATGTACATTAAAAGTTTCCACCCTTCTGTGTTTCTTCTCTCTCTCTCTCTCTCTCTCTCTCTCTCTCTCTCTCTCTCTCTCTCTCTCTCTCTCTCTCTCTCTCTCTCTCTCTCTCTCTCTCTCTCTCAGATTTCACATTCAAAATGTGTTAAGTCAACAGCAAGGATTCTTATCACTAGTCCCCAAAATTTAATGCCTAAAGACAGACACAACCCAAAGAAAATCAATTGCAGAATCAAACAGATAAACACATAAAAACAGCAAACAAAAGCCAGCACAGAAGCAAACACTCTTCCCCCATAAAACTGTTTAAGTTGTATTGCTTCATTCAACTGAAGCCAGCATCATCGGCGATTTCCCTTCTGCACACGTTTGTAGCCTGTGGTCATTGCAGCTGAATAAAGTGTGGGCAGAAGTTATCAAAACACATGAAACACGTTTGGAGACATTTATTTATTCCATTTTCTTTTACTCCACTCCCACCTTTTTGTCTGTCTGTGTCTCTGTCTTTCTGTCTGTCTGTTTGTCTGTCTTTCTGTCACCACACACACACACACACACACACACACACACACACACACACACACACACACACACACACACACACACACACATACACACACACGCGTGCGCGCGCGCGCGCACGTACGCACGCACGCACGCACGCACGCACGCACGCACGCACTCATTTTGTTCATGACTAGACTTGTTGCTCCCTGACTTCTGTTTAAAGTTTTTATGCTTTTTTTTCAGAGCAAAAACCAGTTTTGATAACACAAAATTAAACATACGATCCAAATACACACTTTACTACGAGTTACTTTACAAAGTTATCAAAAGAACATTTGTGGCGCTCCACCACGAAATGAGTCGCTTAGCACATTACCCAATTTTGCACTAGGAGCCTTTAAAGGCAGGTGGGGGTCAAGTTGTCAATTTTGTGATTTTGATTGATTATTAAACTAGATCTGTTTATTTATCTATAATGAAATTTCAAGGTATCTTTTTTATTCCTTTTGCTTTTAAATGTGTTTTGAAACTACCAAAGCTCTCATTCTGACAACCTGTTACTAAACTAAACTTGCCCGTTTCTCATTTTGTCACATCCTGCAGTCTATCATTTCAATCTGTAATAATGTGCACAGAATTGTCCGATTTTCAATCTGTTTTTTGTATTTGATAGCCACTTTAATTGCACATTAATAACATGTCAATAACTAAAAATTGACCTCATGTGCACTCCGTCTCATTATGTGGTGGAGCGTCACATTTATTAACAACATTTGCTTTGTTTTAGCTGAATTATCATAAACTACATTTTAGAAACTATTCGTAGCGTTTTCGATTCATGCGTTTTAACCGTAGGCCTGGCACTTTACTTACATAGATAAACAACACTTTAATGTTGGTCCTGGCACGTAAGTTATTAAAAACAACATTCTACCATAACTTTGGCTCATAACTCAAATCAACAAAAGACAACATTGTCGGTCATAGTCAGAACAAAGCGGAGATGAAGAGATTTATGGCCAACACCCACAACATCCTAGCTGACTTTGTGAGAAGACATGGCGCGACAGTAAAAGCATCGCACTTTCCTGGTTCCTCGGGAATAGTAATTCATGCCTTTTTTATTTACACCCTGTAGACATTCGTCACTTCAACATACTCTAAATTCTCCTCTGTCCTCAAGCTAAGTGCATGCATAAAACCCCTTTCTTTCCCCAAACTTGACAACTGGCTGTCAACTAACTTGATGTAACTTTATTTGGGCACACAACTCCTTCACACATTTTCCATCTGTCTTCCCAGAGTTTTCTTTCTCACCTGTTATCAAAAGAAAGGCATCTCCCCATCTATTTTTACTCTATACAAATCGCAAGGCTTGGTTTATACGTATTTTCTCTTTCTTTTCGCTCTTCCACTAGAGCTCCAAGGTTCACTAATGGTTTTGCATATGCAACCATTGTTTTCTTTTCTCCTACCATTAAGGTAGCCGCATTCCGACTTCGGGCATACAGATGGGAAGCGAACCTACTAATTTTGACAGGACAGTTAAGAGGTACCTGCCTGCTCTTTCCATTTTTCACCTGTCGTGGGTTCTTGTAACGTACACGGGTCCACAAGCACATGGTTCCGACTGGCTTACAGTCTCCTTCGAAAGACTCGACTTTCAGTTTGATTTTTCCGTCAAACTGGGAAGAAAGGGTGAGATTGGGGGACATCTAAACCTTCCTGCCACCTTCGTTCTTCTGTCTTATTTGATTTCTTTATCCTCTTCTGAACAGTGACATGGTAACAAATATTTGTATTATTCAGAGACTTAAAATGAATGGATAATTGTACATCTAATGTTGTCACTGGTCTAAGAATATTCAGGTAACGGCCGTGGTGTGTCTGGCACTGTCACAAAAGGTATGGTTGTGCATTATACGGTGTTCATACACGCGGTGGAAAATCGTCATTGTGTTCTCCCTAAGAAGAACACCCAGCCGTAACACTACAATAGACTATTCATCTTCTTGTCGGAGTATATGTTTGTTTACCTATCAGAGCTATTTCCAATAGGGTTTTGGCAGAAAAAAACCTCTTTTATGTTATGGGTCTGTTTACTTGCACAGAATTCCACACAGGTCTTTTGTTATCGTTTGATAGACAAGCCTTTAAACAGGTATAAAAAAAATCTAGCTGATAAAAAA
>CM060320.1:7801019-7803519 GCA_030674155.1 Stramonita haemastoma
ACATACACACATACACACACAAACACACAAACACAAACGTGCGCGCACACACACACATGTATACACACACATGAACACACACATGAACACACACATGCACACACATACACACACGCGTTCGCACACATAGGCACTCGCACACACAAATGCATGCACGCGCGCACATACGCACACAAATACACACACGTGCACGCACACACACGCACACATACACACACGTGCGTGCACACACATACATGAGGACACACATGCACAAACAAACACTCACAAATAAACACACACACACAAACACACACACAAACACACACTCACACATACCTTTTGTTGTCTCACAAAAATGTCCGTCTGTCTCTTTCCCGTTTAAAGCCATTGACATCTTTGCCATGATATTATTGCTGGACAATCGGTACATCTCTTGCTCTCAACTCATGATCACGAGTTAACAAACTGGCTTTTCCTCTGCCATTTGACAACTAATGAATGGAAGCACTCCAAACAATTGACAGTGTATGTAGTTGGCATTGCTTTAACGTGATGCGTTTCTTCACTGCTTCAAAGTTCCAGCAGAATAAAAGACTAGGTATCAGACATCATTTTCGACTTGAGAAAACAAAACTCAGACACAAACGTTATAAGGCTTTATTGGGAACCCCAACACCACTCACCCTACCCCAGGTATTGGAAAAGATTGACAAAGCCGAAATTAAGCAAAGAAGGTGGAAGCACCCTGCACCCTTCTCTCCATCAAAGAAGGAATAGAATTTAACATCCGTGCTAGAATGTCTGTGCACCAGTGCACTCACAAGACACTGGTTAATAGTTTCAGGCTAAGGGATTGGAAACCTTACAAATGGACGATTGGAGTTCGCACAAATGCTACTCCGACACTTTTAGTCAGGCAGTAACCAACTAGAATCAAACCTGGAACGCTTCTTTAAAAAAAAGTGTCCAAAGTCCTATATCCACTGACCCAGCCTAGCTTGCCATGATGGTAATTCTATTCTTCAGTGGCGAAGAAGAAACCTGTGACAGAGTCCAGGAAAGGGAGATCACTGCCGCCAGTGGAAAGAGCTCTTCACTGTCAATGCAATTATATCGTGTTGACCAAGCCTCTTCAGCTTCATAGCTATCCTCTCTCAGGAGAGAGAGAGAGAGAGAGAGAGAGAGAGAGAGAGAGAGAGAGAGAGAGAGAGAGAGAGAGAGAGAGAGGGAGTGAGAGAGGAGACTTCAGAGACAGACAGAGAGAGACAGAGACAGAGAGTCAGAAACAAAAATAAAGACAGAGAGACAGAAACATAGAGACAGAAACATAGAGACAGAGAGACAGAGACACAGAGACAGAGAGAGGCAGAGGCAGAGACAGAGACAGAGAGGGAAGAAAGGGAGAGACACACAGAGAGACAAACATACTGATAGACAGACAGATAGACAGACAGACAGACAGACAGACAGACCGACAGGCATGCAGGCACAACGGAAAAAAACAACGACAGGTAGTGGGCAGAAACTCACAGCACAGTAATTCCTTTTCCCCCAGTCTGATTGTGGAAGTGGAAACAGGATTAGATTTTGGAACCAGGAATAGTTTTCCCATTTAACAGGGCAGGGCAGGAATGCCTTCTGTGCTGCAGATGTGGAGCCTTCAGGTTTGTTGTAGTCAACAACAGTCTGTTACTTCAGTTTACTTCAAACATCCTTGTTTGAGAGCTTTTGGGGCTTATCTTATTTGGTATCATTCGCTTTCTTTGATTAAACCAATACAAGGGTATTTTTTTGGCATTGTTTCATTATCTTTTGATGGAAGACTGTAAGATTAAGCGCTATCTATCTATCATATCTATCTATCTATCTATCTATCTATCTATCTATCTATCTATCTATCTATCTATCTATCTATCTATCTATCTATCTATCGATCCCGTAGTCTGGCGACCGTGGGACACCCCCGAAGACTTGACACCCAGTTCCCTCCATTCCTCTCTCTGTTCTGCCTTTCTCAGGGTTTTGTTGAGTTCGAAGCCTGTCCATTCGCTGATGTTGTCCTCCCATCTCTTCTACTTGCAAACGCATATGCAGAAAAAACAGCAACAAAAGACGGACCAATTCTCTTCAGTATAAATGATTCTGACATTTAACACTTTTAAACAGTCTTGTGGGTTGCCATTTTGTTTAAAATTTCCTTGTTTTGAATTAGTTTCCTAATTTTAAAAAACGAGTACTTTACTTAAAATATATTTTTTCTGTTAAAGTCTTCTACATCTTTATGTTTCTATTTACTCTATTCATCATTGTGACAGTTCCAAGAAAAATTACAAAATCAATTTCTGATTTTAATTGATAGTATGCCTAAAGTAAAACTATTTGTACCGACATTCCTACAACAAAGAACTGAAGGAAAGACCAGCCTGCAAGCTGTCTGAAGCATCCCAGGTTAATATCAGATTTACGGTTGAGGAGGCATGTGCTTGTGTGTGAAGTCATGTCACACTCAAGCTGTCGC
>CM060320.1:7818519-7823519 GCA_030674155.1 Stramonita haemastoma
TTTCCCTTTCTTCACTAAGTGCCACGTGTTGACACTAACATAACATCTTTCTTTATCCCCCAAAACACATCTCCTCAACACATTTAAAACTCAACTTTCATGCCTGACTATTTTTTTAGATTGGCAAACTTTGCAAAACTCGGACCGAGAATAATACAAAATAGAAAAATATCAAATAATTATAGACACTGGCAGCTGAGTACAAAAGCCTTCGAAACAGAAACAAGCTCAGGTGTAAAACCAGACTGACCTTCTTTTTTCGAAATAACACAAACTTTTTTTTATTCTAAGATTGAGGCCGGCAAGTCTAAATCCTGCACGTCTATTCTTCGAGACAAACTATTGTCATATGTTTTAAAAACATTTTAAGTTTCGTTTACCTTGCAAATCGGTTCAAAGAAAAGTTAGCGAAAGTTTCTACTCCTTTTATACAGACTCACCAAAGTCTGCACTTATTCCTGGCAAAGCTAAGAGAAGCACTGGAGGCACAGTCAAGCACTCTGTTACCATATGTTGTAGGTCAGTACATGAAGATTGAAAAACATTCCACACAAATGTACGAAGTCAGTAAGTTTAAACTCAGACTGTTCTGTGCTGTCTTTGTTTAAATGTTTACAGCGGCTCCAACACAGCTTGAAGAAAAGGAGAGGGATATAAAGAAGTCAGACAAGGGCACAAAACATTAAAATAATGGGTAGGCGCTGCACTTGTGGCGACGAGCTCTCCGCAGGGAGAGCTGCCCGAATTTCACTGAGAGAAATCTGCTGTGACATAAAGTGGAATAAAAAAAAAAAGTCTGAAACAGATGACAAAAGAACTTTAGCATTTAAATAAGAAACACCAGGCTTTGACCGAGGGCTTTCACAGTCCCTAGGTATATGTAAAGTTGCGAGGCCTTTAGCAAAATGTTGATATACTTTGGAATGCTTATGTTAGGATTGTCTTCCTCAAAATGTTTTCTTCCTGCTTTGGATTGCTATGTGGGAACTGTCTTCATCAAAATGTTGTTATATTTGTTGGAATGCTAAGTGGGACTTTCTTCATCAAAATGTTGTTATAATTATGTTGCATTGCTATGTGGGAACTGTCTTCATCAAAATGTTGTTATGTTCTGGAATGTTATGTGGGGACTGTCTTCATCAAAATGTTGTTATATTCTAGAATGCTATGCGGAGATTGTCTTCATTGTTGGTACGCTCCTTGCACAACGACTTATATTCTCCATGCAAAGATAGCATGAGATCATCTGAAGATGGAGGATGTGGCCATATGACGATATATTTAAGGTAGCCCCACGGGCAGTTCTCTCATTCTTTTATTGTGTTCTTAAGGTCATACAGTGATTACCATATGCACACACACGAACACACACACACACACACACCACACACACGAACACACAAACACAAACACACACACACAAAACACACACACACACATACACACACACACACACCACACACACACACACACACACACACACACACACACACACACACACACACACACACACACACATGTAAAACACAAAAACAAAAAATACGAAAACCAAGGACATAGACAAGACAAACACAGCAGCAGTGAAAGCAGTAAGGCACCCTCATCCCATTTGACCAGAAAGGTATTCACCAGATTAAATCACGCTCCCTTCGCTCCTTCACAAGTTCTATACACTCATTTCTTCACACACCCATTTAACCCTTACCATTTCGGTGGTAGTGGCCACTATCCACTCAGTCCTCAAGTCTCCATTGCTTTCTTACCCCAGGGAAAAAACCCAGAACACAGCACAATTCCCCCCCCCCCTCAGACACTTTCACCCTCACGTCACGTGTCTACTTGTGACACTCCTCTTTATCTGTTTATCTGTATGTGTGTGTCCCTCAGTTTGTTCATCCTTTTTGTCTGTCTTTCTCTCTATCTGTCTGCTGCTCTCTTAATCTATGGCTTTGGTTTTCTTCGTCTCATTGTCTGTCGTTTTCTCTCTGTAACTTACACAGACACACACGAACGCGCAAACGTACACGAACACACACACACACACACACACACACACACACACACACACACACACACACACACACACACACACACACACACACACACACACACGTATGTACACATACACACACGCACAATCATACACACACTCACACACACATGCACACACACACACGCATACACACACACGTGTGCACAATCATACACACCTACACACACTTCTTTGCATGTACAGAGAGAGAGAGAGACAGACAGACAGAGACAGAAGACAGAGAAAGAGAGAAAGAGAGAGATAGAGATGAGGGAAGACAGACTGAGAGTTAGAACTAGAGACAGAACTAGATACAGACAGAGACCAAAACGAGAACAGAAAAAGACACACCCTGCCTGAAAACGAAAAAAAGGAAATCACACTCTCCATCATCATCACACCTTCCAGAAGTCTCTTCACACCCCCTCACCACTCTCCTCACTACCCCCTTCCCTGGTCTCCATGCTTTCTGAGGGTAGAAGAGAAAACCCAGAGCACTGTCGAATCAGGCAGACATGTTGGCCCTCATTCTGTTACCTGCCCATTTAAACCACGCTTCTGCTTTGTCTTTCTTGTTTGCTTATTCTTTTGTCCTAGTCCCTTTCACTCTCTCTCTCTCTTTGTCTTTCTTTGTCTCTCTTCGTCTCCCTAGTCTCTCTCTGTCTCTGTCTCTGTCTCTGTCTCTCTGTCTGTCTGTCGTCTGTCTGTCTGTCTGTCTCTGTCTCTGTCTCTGTCTCTCTCTCTCTCTATCTCTCTCTCTCTCTCTCTCTCTCTCTCTCTCTCTCTCTCTCTCTCTCTCTCTCTCTCTCTCTCTCTCTTTCCATTATCTTCGATATAAAAAAAATAATTAAGTAAATTTCATTTATCTCTCTCTGTGAGAGACAGAGAGACACTTTAGTGTGAGAGAAAAGCAGACAGATGAACACACAGATAGAGGCATAGACAGAGAGACAGAAAGAGAGACTGAAGGGGGGGGGGGGGGAGACAGAATAAAAGATGGAAACAAGTGATAATAGAAAAAATACCCCCTCCCTGAAAAAAACCCAACGGAAGCACATTCGCTATCACGCCCTTCCAGAAGTTATCTACACACATCTCTTCACATCCCCTCACCCCACCTCTGAGTGCCCACACACACAGAGACAGGGACAGATACGGAAAGACAGAATTCGAGATGGGGCGGAGGGGGGGCGGAGACAGAATTCGAGATGGAGACAAAGACATAAGAGAAAAAAACCCTCCCTGAAAAAGAATGGTATCACCCTCTCCATCACACCATTCCAAAAGTTATCTACACACATCTCTTTACAATTCGTCACCACACATGTGAGAACCCACACAGATAGAGACAGAGACAGAGAGACAGAAAGAGAGATGGGGGGAGGGGGGAGAGACAGAATAAAAGATGGAAAAAGAAGTGATAATAGAACAAAAACGTCCCTGAAAAAGAAGGGAATCACGCTTCCCATCACACCCTTAAGTTATCTAAACACATCTCTTTGCGTCCCGTCACCTCACTTCTGAGTGCCCATACATTATAGAGACAGAGACAGAGAGACAGAATCAGAGATGGAGACAGAAGTGATAATTAAAAAAAAAAAAACCCTCCCTGAAAAAAACCCCAGTGGAAGCACATTCTATACACGCTCTTCCAGAAGTTATCTACACACATCTTTTCACATCCCCTCACCTCACTTCTGAGTGTTCCCCTAGTCTCTACGCATTCTTAACTTATCAGAGGAAAACTAGGGGACTCCGAATCCGGCACACACTTTGGTCCTCACGTCACCTGTCCATTTGAAACACGTATTCCTCTGTTTGTTTGTCTTGTCTTGTCTGTTTGTTTCTTTGTCTGGAAAAGAAAGAGAAAGATAGATAAGGTAGAGAGAGGGAAAGAGACAGATAGAGACAGACAGAGACAGAGAGATAGAGAACAATACCCTCACTTCTCTAAGAAAGAACAAACAAAAAATCAAGCAAGCAAAGAAAGAAGCGAAAGAACAAAAAAAAGGGGAAAAAATGCACCTCTTTCAATCTTACCCACTTCTATTCCCCACCCCCCACCCCCCCACACACACTGTGTTCACAGACTACCCCCCCCTCCCCCCTCCCCATTCTCTCCAAATTCTGGATCTCCAGTCTCCATCGCTTTCTCATCTGAGAGAAAACACCAACACAGCACAATCCAGCACACGCTTTGGCCATCACGTCATGTGTCCACTTAGGAAGACTCAGCCGCTTTCTCTCTGTCTCTCCCTCTCTTTCTCTTTCTTTGTCTCTCACAATCTGTCTGAAAACTGTATTGTGGTGCCGATGTACATAAAACAATTTCAGTGTTCAGTGTTCAGTGCCTCTCCCTCTCTCTTTTTTTTTTGTTTTTTTGCTGCCTCATCTTCAGTGACGTCCCCGTCCTGCTCTTCCCACTCCGCTCATTTCAATCTCCCCGCCACAGCCATACTCAGATTCATTATGTCTCATCCTCAGGGTCGGAAGTCCACAGGGAGCCCATCAATATCAGGTTGCCGTGGAGCCACCAGCCAGAGGGGCCCTGCACTTCTACTGGGTCACTTTGGTGGTGTTCAGTGGTGCCTGTTCTGAGCTAACATATGCAGAACACCAACTACTAAGCCCCCAAATAACTACAGTATTAGCTCAGTCGCGGAGACAGACTGAGTGAGTTGCTCACCCGAGGTGGCGACCACCACAACGTCCCTCCAACGACCGCCCCCCTCAAACCTCCAACCTCAAAGGCCTTGACACAAACTCACCAGAGTCACTGAAGCGTATGGGGAAACCGAATCTGAGGTCACCATGAGACCAGAGCAACTGAGACTATCCAATCAGAGGCTTTTTTAATTGGATAACAATCGATGACAATTACTGTTGTGGAAGTGCATCTGCTTTGATACTACTTGACAGGGTTGTACTACACGCTTACTATTATAACATATCCCGGCGTCAACAGGGT
>CM060320.1:7846019-7858519 GCA_030674155.1 Stramonita haemastoma
TTCAGTATAGTCCCCCAGTTGATCAGCTGTAAATGGGTACCTGCCCTCTTTAGGGTCAGGGAAGGTAAAGCAGCAAAGGGAGAGGAGATGGGCGCCGTCCTCATATTGCTGGCCCCTAGAAAAGTTGAGGTCTCTGACGCCTCGCTCCCCTACGACCACGTAGTTTATAGGATACCTTTACTTTTACCTTTTAAAGTTAAGCAGCATCGAGTGTGGTTACCAATTACATGGGTGACCATTTGCACGCTTTAGCTTCAGCACAGTTCCCTAGCTGTAAATGGGTACCTGCCCTTTTTGGAGTCAGGGAAGGTAAAGTAGCAAGGGAGAGGAGATGGGCACTGCCCTCAACATGCTGGCCCCTAGAAAAAGCTGAGGTCATTGTGCTTCGTTGGGAATGCTATTTTACACGTGTGTAGGTTTTGAAATATTAGTTTCATATACTTGACATCTCGCTGTAGGGGGGTGTATGTGAGATATTTCACTGTAGTAGAGATTGCTCAGCTATGAATGTTTTGTGGTGCTAAATAGGAAAGACGTGTGTAGGAAAGTTTGTTTTTCTTTAAGTTAAATATCTCTGTCTCTGTTTATCTGTTTGTCTTTCTTTCTGTCTCAAAGAGGAGAGAAAGAGATAGAGAGACAGAGACAGACAGAGACAGAAAAAGACAGAGAGACAGACAAACAGAGAGACAGACGGAAGAAGAGACAGAGACAGAGAGAAACAGTAATCCAACATGCAATATGCAACAGTTTCAAGAGACACATCATTACTACGACATAATTATTCTACATACAACATACATACATACATACATCATACATACATACATACATACATACATACATACATACATACATACATACATACATACATACATACATACATACATACATACATACATACATACATACATACATACATACTACACTACATACATACATACATACATTACACTACAACATACATACATACAACTACTACCTACACTACATACCTACCTACATACATACATACACTACCTACACTACCTACCATACTACTACATACATACATACATACATACATACATACATACATACATACATACATACATACATACATACATACATACATACATACATACATACATACTACATTACAACATAACAACACAACAGACAGACAGAACAAACAACACAGACAGACAGACACAAAGACAGACAGACAGACAGACAGACAGACAGACAGACAGACAGACGACAGACAGAAGACAGACAAGACAGACAGACACAAAGACAGACACAAAGACAGACACAAAGACAGACACAAAGACAGACACAAAGACAGACACAAAGACAGACACAAAGACAGAAATTCAAATGTTCATCTCCAGAAACCCTCTGAATCCCCCCAGCTCCGTGCTCACTCACAGAGAACCATCACAGAATCCATTTTCTGCACAGCCAAATTCTGTGCGAGCCAAGCCCGCCCCCCTCCCCTTGTCTGTGAGAGGCCAGCCTAGAAGGGGGGTGTGTTGGTAAACATTATGCAGCATATCATGGGAGGAAAGATCACGTTTCCATAGGAATTGCATTTCGCGGGAGTCACTTTTGCAAATGTCAAGTGTATGCATTTTATAGTTTGCCCCGTGGAAAAATATACACCAAAAAAAAATCTGAATGAAGTAGGAGTTTCCAAAATGGAATATACAAGTCCTGAGTTATGATAAAGAAAAAAAATATTCACTTCTTAACAGAACTCTCTCTATCTCTGTCTCTGTCGTTCTGTCTTTCTCTGCTCTATCACTCCGTTTTTGTCTGTTTTTGTCTCTCTCTGTCTGTTTCTCTCAGTTTCTGTCTGTCCGTGTGTTTCTCACTCTCTCTCTCTCGCACTCTCTATCCCCCCCCCCCCCCCCCCCGCCTTCTCTCTCTCTCTCTCTCTCTCTCTCTCTCTCTCTCTCTCTCTCTCTCTCTCTCTCTCTCTCTCTCTCTCTCTCTCTCTCTCTCTCTCTCTCTCTCTCTCTCTCTCCTCTCTCTCCAACCGTCTCTATTCTGTTGGTTAATGTATGTTTTACATGTTGTAGTTTTTCCGGCCCCGATGTTCCCTGACATTTTATAGCTTTATATTTAATTGAATGATTGGCAGACTGATTCACTTGTTTTTAACTTCATAGCTTTGTGTTCAATAGAACGGTTGGTTGATTGATTCAGTAGGTGGGGGTTTTGTTGTTGTTTTTTTAAAATTTATTATTATTTTTAATGTTATAGCCTTATGCTCAAATCATACGATTGGTTGATTTATTCTCCAAATTTTGATTTTCATAGCTTCATACTTGAATTATGCGATTGGATTGATTGGTTGATTGATTCTTTTTTTTTTAAGAGGGCTGGATGAAAACAAGCCACCATTGTGCTTAATCTTTTTCCTCAATAAAAATGTTCATTCAAAATGTTCATTCATTCTCTGTATCTCTGTATTTCTGTCTCTGCCTCTCTCCTGGTAGCATGGGTCAATTTAACAGAGAAGACAACCGTGTACTTAATGTTTTTTTTAAGTCATCTCCATCTCAAATACTTGGAATCTCTGTCTATACTCTGCCTCGCAAAACATCACGAACTCATTTTCCTGAAAGATCAGACTGATTTACTGAGAGCAAATTTCTACATGATCCTGTGAAGCTGAGAGAGAGAGAGAGAGAGAGAGAGAGAGAGAGGAGAGAGAGAGAGGAGAGAGGAGAGAGAGAGAGAGAGAGAGAGAGAGAGAGGAGAGAGAGAGAGAGAGAGAGAGAGAGAGAGATAGAGAGAGAGAGAGAGAGGAGAGAGGAGAGGTGGACATATAGAGACAAACAGAAATACCTGAACAGTTACAGCGCCTGCAAAGCATAGACAGTAACAAGACGCACAGAAAGAACCAACACAAATTAATAAGCAAAAACAGAATCTACAAAAAGAATGTAAATAAACTGAATTATTTTGTCATCAATTATTAATGACATGCGGCTTTTGTGAGCATAAAGGGTATCTGAAATAGGGCTTCATGCAGTGAAGAAAAGATAGATAACCACCCGAGGAATTTCACACAAAACTATCAATTTTATGCAGAAGCTGTACAATGCATGAGCTTATAAGCTTTCTTGTCATTTTAGCATATTTGAGCTGTCAGGATCAATTTTTTGGGGTGGAAAATCCCTTAAATAGATATAATTGGAGGAAAAAACAGAAAAATTACAGTTTGCTCGAAAGCTTAGACCGCTTAGAATGAATTGGGGGACGAGATAGCTCAGTGGTCAGAACTCTCGCTTTCTTTCAGTTAAGGTTAAGCAGCATGAAGCGTGATTACCAAGTGGATGGGTGACCAAACGCGCGCCTTGGCTTCTGTACAGTTCCCCAGTTCACCCAGCTGTAAATCGGTACCTGCTGTCTTTAGGGTCAGGGAAGGTAAAGCAATCGATGCCTCGCTCTTCTACGACCACATAGGTTATGGGACACCTTTACCTTGGCCTATAATGAATCGCCAGTCCCTCTGTGAGAATTACAATATGGCCAGAGAAATTGAGAGAGCGAGAGTGTCACGAGCATAGTGAGAGGAATGAGAGCAGAGCAGGGAGCGATGAGAGGAGAGAGAGAGAGAGAGAGAGAGAGAGAGAGAGAGAGAGAGAGAGAGAGAGAGAGAGAGAGAGAGAGAGGAGAGGAGAGAGAGAGAGAGAGAGAGAGAGAGTTACAAACACACAGACACACCGAGAGATAGGCTGATATACATGCACACAGACAGACAAAATGCTGACACAGAGGCAGAGATGCAATTGTCATGTTTTAACTCTTCTTCATCCGTGTGCATCCCCTAGCCCCACAGCCCACTCCCCCCTGCATACACTCACGCGGCATGTGCATGCACAGACACAGCACATGCACACACACAAACACACACACAAACACACATACACAACACACACACACAGTCTTTCGGCTGAGACTATAAACCGAGGCCCGTGTGCAAACCCACGTAGAACATTTTGCGCACACATTAAATACTGTTCGCTTTTCGAAAGAGTAGGCCATTGTGTGCCAGGGTACAGATGACAAGATTTACAAAGCTGCATACACACAAGAACGGATGTAAATTCACAGAGTGCTATTCATTATCCTCGTATAAAAGAATAGATTTAATAATAAAATAAGAATTAAAAGATACACATACACTTTCTCCTTGTTCACCCCCATTCAAACCACTTCAATTTATTTTTCAAAGCCATAACAAAATTCTTTTAACCTAAAACACAAATTCAGTTACAGCCAAGCCTCATAATGATATGCGACTGATTTCTTTTTAAGAGTCTGCATTCTTGAAGTTAGCCTGCAGACACGAATCGACGGAGGCTGGAACCATTTGGGGATCAATGGATGGACCACTTTTCTCTGTGCTGCTTTCATTGGATGGACAGGATTCCCGAGGGCAACAATATGCTCTCGCAGAGAGCTATCCAGTTTACATGGCTTTCTCCTGTCTCCCTTGGGGAAATATCAATGTTTGAAAAAGCTGTTCATTTGTTGAGAGTACAGATTGGCGGGGTAGAATGGAGAGCATTTGTTGATGATGTCAAAACACAGGGATTAGGGGAATTCGTGAGATTGGATTAAAGGTTTTGGCTGTTGATGAATCACTAATTGCTCAGAGTAAGAATTATATATATGTATATATATGATATATATATATGATATATACAATATAATATTTATTATATATATGAGAAATACACACATGTATAGTTTTTTTTAAGTGTGTCACAATTCTTTTTGCTTGGTTGCCATAAAACCTTTTCTTCTGTTTCTTCCAGGTTTGCTCACAGATGATGATTAACACAGAAGTTGGATTTCTGATGTGATCATTCACACGTGGGCACATGTGGTGTGTGTGTGTGTGTGTTGTGTGTGTGTGTGTGTGTGTGTGTGTGTGTGTGTGTGTGTGTGTGTGTGTGTGTGTGTGTGTGAAGGTGTGTGTGTGTATGCATGTGAGTATGTTTATACATGCGACTGTGGGTGTGGCTAAGTGTGTAGCTGTACGTGTTTCTCTGTCTGTCTGTCTGTCAGACGGTTGTTTGGTTGGTTCGTCAAAGCATGTGTATGCCTGTATGCGAGTTTGAATAAGATATGTAACTGGATGCAGGTATCGTATATTCGTGCTTGCACACAGTTCAGATAACCTTTTACAAATACAAAAAATAGCAGAAGCTTAAATTCTAAATAGCATTCAGCTTTATATGCGTACGTTATATGCTTTATAGTATGTGTTCCATAAAAGGCTGTATGTCCAGAATGTATGTCTTTAAAAACAAAAACACATGTAATTGTGCTATATAATGTGATACATGAAAGTTGTATATCCAGAATGCATGTCTTCAAAACAAAAACCAAAAATGCACATATCATTACTCTTAACCAGCCCCGATACGCTAAATGTCACAATCTAAACAAAACATAATTTGTTTCCACCATGCTCTCCACACAAAAAGACCGACCCTTATCTGTGAACAAACAACCCAGCTGACCGCTATTTCAGCCATTTCCCACATAGGACATGAAAGGAAGCTGAATGGTCTTCGTGGGCCTAATAAACAAGCACACACGCTGCAGGCGATGCAATAACTGTCCTGTTATGAACATCAGGGGAACAACAACACCTAAAACATGCTCCTTTTAAAAGGAAACGGATGTTCTTCCGCCTAATAGAGCATCCTTAAGCATCGGATATCTTGATATCTCTCTGTCTCTCTGTCTGTGTGACTGGCGCACTCTCTTTGTCTTTCTTGCATCACGCGTGCACACACACAACACACAAAATACACACACACACACAGCTACACACGCATACACCACACACACGCGCGCGCGCGCGCACGCGTGCATGCACGTACACACACACACGCACGCACGCATACCCGCATAGGCGGATAGCCTAGTGGTCAGAACATTGCGTGGCAATTTGACGACCTGGGTTCGAGTCCGGTCGAGGAGATTTTTTCTCTGGAGTTAACATCAGTGCTGACTCCACTCTCCCCAAAAGTCCTTCGGATGAGACTTTAAACCGAGGTCCCGTGTGCCAACGCACGCAGAACATCTTGCGCACACGTTAAATCCTGTTCCGCTTTTCGTAAGAGTAGGCCATCGTGTGCCGGTGGGAACAGATGACAATATTTACAAAACTGCATACAGACGGGGACCGGATGAAAAAATACACACGATTGCTTATTCTGTTATCCTCGATATAAAAAATAAAAGAAAAAAAAAGAAAGAAAAGAAAAGAAAACACGCACGCAAACATACACACACACGACGACGACGACGACGACGACGACGACGAAGAAGAAGAAGAAGAAGAAGAAGAAGAAGAAGAAGAAGAAGAAGAAGAAGAAGAAGAAGAAGAAGATATCAGCAGCAACAACATGAGAAAACAGAAGAAAATTAACAAGAACTAATCAATTCACGCAACGTAAATCAACGTGCAAGATGTTACCATTAAACATTCTCTTATACCGCACAGACTAACAAATATTCCCCAATGATACTAATAACAATAATGGCAGCGCCCCCAACTTCATCATTGACAATTCTTTATCGTCATTGTCCACCAAAAATGTTAGTTCTCTGACACAGTTCATTCTGCACTTTACGTCTGCCAAACACGCAAAGGCTCATACTGTGCACAAGTGGTCTCTGTGTAATAGGCCTTAGGGAATGAGCGAGAGAGAGAGAGAGGGGGGAGAGGGAGAGGAGAGAGAGAGAGAGAGAGAGAGAGAGAGAGAGAGAGAGAGAGAGAGGAGAGAGAGAGAGAGAGAAGAAGAGAGAGAGAGAGAGAGAGAAGACGACAGAGAGACAGAGAGAGAAGAGAGGAAGAGAGAAAAGAGAACATAAAGGGTGCTATCCTCAGAAGAAAACTGATGTTTTCTCACGAAGCCCTTCCTTGTGCCTTAAGGAGAAAGATTAAGCGTGTGCTTTGTTTGTTTTGTTTGTCTGTTTGTTTGTTTGTTTGTATGTGAGAGAGAGAGAGAGTCAGGAGAGAGTGAGAGAGAGAAAGACAGACAGACAGAGATAGAGAGACAGAGAGAGAGACAGAACACATCAGACATACAAAACACTAGACAGACAACACTACAGACAACAGATTAAAGGTTTTTTGACGATTGACTTGACCGACAGAGATTTGGATTGAATTAGCTGTCCATTTATTAAACGATTGCTTCACGTACTATTTCATATTACACTTGGTTCAAAGCACTGACGCTCGTAGAAGGATCAAAATCACAAAAAAAAAAAAAGAAAGAATTTGATAAAGGGCCTCAGATTTTTGTCCACTTAGCACCCCAAGCGATTAATTAATCTACTTCAGACCAATCGAGAAATTCATTTTTCTAAGAGGCAAAGATAGTGTTACAGACAAATCCCATCATTGACTGGTCTGTCTTCTAGCTATTGCATTCTTTTAAACAAACCTGCAACACGCTGTTGAGTCAGAAGCCAACACGAAACCATTGTGGCATGCTTGATAAATAGATCACAGTTTTTTCTCTGTAGTTTTTATTGAACACACATCCTTCCCTTGGCCAATCTTTTAGCCTGAAGAAGGTTTGAAATAAACCGAAAATTTGCTCTGTCAGACACTTGGTGTTGTGTCTTTGCTTGTCTGCTTGTACACACATCCTTCCCTGAGGACAAAATCATTCGCACACACAAAATGTTACCAGTTTAACGTAGAATTCCTGCCATTTCCTATGGGGAAAATACTAAACATCAAGATAAAATTGCTTCTACTCAGAAAACAAAAAGCAACCAGCAACGGCAGCAAAATGATGAATGTTGGCTTTTGAGTAGATGCAGAGTTAATGAAATGTTACCACGTCATAGATCATGTATGGCAGTCTTATGTTCACAACATGGGAATTCTCAAGTTAATTTGATGCCACAGTCGCATATTAACAAAATCCCTCAAATGTGTTTCTTTCCATGTGTGATTTCTTACCCGTTTCTTGACAGTGTGTGTGTGTGTGTGTGTGTGTGTGTGTGTGTGTGTGTGTGTGCGTGCGTGTGTGTGTGTGTGTGTGTGGTGTGTGCGTGTGCGCGCTCGTATGGGTATGTTTTTAATATTAGAGACAGACAGACAGACAGACAGATACAGTCAGACAGAAGACAGACCGACAGACAGACAAACACATACACACGCAGCACACACACACACATACACACGCACGCACAACACACACACACACACACACACACACACACACACACACACACACACACACCACGCACGCACGCACGCACGCAGCACACACAGATACAGAGAGACCGACAAAGAGAGAAAGAGAGAAGGAGAAAGAGAGAGAGAGAGAGAGAGAGAGAGAGAGAGAGAGAGAGAGAGAGAGGAGAGAGAGAGAGAGAAGAGAGACGAAGAAGAAGACAGACAGACAGACAGACAGACAGACAGACAGACAGACAGACAGACAGACAGACAGACAGACAGACAGACAGACACAGACAGAGACAGAGACAGAGCGAAGAGATGACATTTTAATAAATTTAAATAATTCTATCATCGAATATCATTTTTGTTTTGAATGCATTGAGGCTTGTAAAGCAATAAAGATAGTAGGACCAAACGTCTGCAGAAAAGAAACCCAGCCTCCAAAATACCACACATGCACATACACATACACATACACACACATATACGCACACACACATACACACACACATACATACACAAACACACGCATGCGCGCACACACACATAAACACACACACACACATACACACATACATACACACACACTACAAAAACTAAACAAAACAAAACAAACAAATGCACCACTAGAGCAATTGAGAGAGACACGAAACTATCCATTGTAGGAAGGCGCTAGCAGCACACGCTCATAAGCTTAGATGCTTGGATACCCTCTGGCAAAAAAAGAGTGGAGCTGTCACGCACAACTTCTGTGAAACATTGCAATAAGAAAAAATATATGAAGAGAGAAAATTCATATGGAGATACGATTTTATGGATGTATTGTTCTGGCTTTTTTTAAATTAATCAATTATCAACTATTCTGTAAGGAATTTATACAGAGAAGTACGGAGCTAGACAGACAGAAAGACACACATGCAGACTGACTGACTGACTGTCTTTCAGATGAGACTATAAACCGAGGTCCCGTGTGCAAACACATGCAGAACATCTTGCGCACACGTTAAATCCTGTTCCGCTTTTCGTAGGAGAAGGCCATCGTGTGCCGGTTGGAATGGATGACAGAATTTACAAAACAGCATACACACGGGAACTGAATGTAAAAAAGCACATGAGTGCTTATTCCATTATCCTCGTATAAAAGAATAAACAAAGAAACTGACTTGCTGACTTGCTGGCTGACTGACTGACTAACCCAAAGACAAAATACATTTATCAGTTTTATTCCAAACTCTTCCTCAACTTCTGATCCAGTTGATTCACTGAATCTTTTTTCATTTCCTCCACACCCATCATCGTGATTTTTCTTTTAGCCAAAGGACAAATGCAGCTACAACTCATTCCCTCTACGTGGCTTGTCTGTTTGTCTAGCATACATTGTTGTAGTAAATCTGCTGCCGTGAATGGTGGATGGAACTATTGGAGTTTGATGATGGTGCTTAGGCTTTCTTGAGTGTAGAAATGTGGGATGGAACTATTGGAGTTTGATGATGGTGCTTGGCTTTCTTGAGTGTAAAATGTGGATGGAATATTGGAGTTTGATGATGGTGCTTAGGCTTTCTTGAGTGTAAAAATGTGGGATGGAACTATTGGAGTTTGATGATGGTGCTTAGGCTTTCTTGAGTGTAAAAATGTGGGATGGAACTATTGGAGTTTGATGATGGTGTTAGCTTTTGAGTGTAAAAATGTGGATGGATCTGTATTGAGTTTGTGGTGTTTAGACATTTTGGAGTGTGGTTTTCATGGAACACACATGTGTGCTTCCCTACGGATTTCCTGTAATTCCACAGAAAGCCAGCTGGCTATCCAGTTTGCGCAGTTTTCTACAATTTCTGCTGGGAAAATAGTCAATGTCAGAACAACACTGTTCGCGTGTAAAAACTATCATCATGATGATGGGAATGATTGTCAGTGTTTGGCAATGTGTAGATACATGATCTTTTGCTTTTTAAAATTACTCATTTGGGTATCACCATGGAATTGGATAGGTTGCCGAAATAGTGTACATATTCATATTGTTCTAATGTCGCTTACATATGACGGCTTACACAGTGTTTAGATTTGTTGTGTATTCGTTTGATGTGCGTGCGAGTTCGTGCACACACACACACAACACACACACACACACACACACACACACACCACACACACACACACACACACACACCCTGTAAACATTTGACTTGACTTGACCCCATTACAGACAGACGCAGACAGACAGACAGACAGATAGACAAACATACAGAAACAGCCACAGAAAGAGACAGAGACTCAAACCGACACACGAAAATCAGACAAAGAAGCAGAGAAACGGGACACAAAACACTGTTTAACTTTCCCGGCGAATCTCTGCCCTCTTCATCAAACACACCTAAATCCTCCTCTCTGGCTCTGGCTGAACAGAGAAGTCCATCACCAAATTACTTTTCGCCAAAACCCAATATCTATAGACGCAAATCCCACATGTTCCTTGAGGGCTTTTTGCCAACAACTGCGTTATTGGCGAACAATGCCCAGCACAGCGAATGTTGAACATGGCTTTAGCTTTATCCAATGGGCACGATTTCTCGGAAATTAATATTCTCTGCGATTTGGCCACAGAAAGTTTTGCAAACTGACTAGCTTTCTCTGAGAACACAATCTGGCCCTTAGGAAAACGCTTTTAACCCAAAGAAAAAGCAAAACAAAAACACAAAAAACCCAGAGAGAGAGAGGAGAGAGAGAGAGAGAGAGAGAGAGAGAGAGAGAGAGAGAAGAGAGAGAGAGAGAGAGAGAGAGAGAGAGAGAGATGTGTGTGTGTGTGGTGTGTGTGTGTGTGTGTGTGTGTTCCAACCAATAATTTTCAAAATGGTTTCGACCTCTGATTCACTTCCGCAGGTTTACTGAAAGAGTGGTTTTGCTAAAACGAGGAATCAATCACATAGGGACCTGACTGTAACTGAATTTACCTCTTAGCTTAATGAATTTCGTGATGGTTTTCAAGGAAATGAACACACAAAAAGTTTCAGAGATTTGAGTTGATGACAAATGAGAGAGAAGGATGAAAGAGTGTCGGAGAGAAATTATTCTGAAATAATTTATTTGTCCGTCTATCAGTTTGTCTGTCTGTTTGCCCATATATGATTTGTTTGGCTGTGTTTTCTTACCTATCTTTCACGATTTACTGTCCAAGGAGGAAGAAAAAGAGGCAGACCAGGGAAGAGATGGGAGGGCAACATCAGCGAATGGACAGGCCTAGAACTCTACAAAATTCTGAGAAGGGCAGAACAGAGAGAGGAATGGAGGGAACTGGTTGTCAAGTCTTCAGGGGTGCCCCCACGGTCGCCAGACTAAGGATAGATAGATAGATAGACAGACAGACATACAGACAGACAGACAGACAGACAGACAGATAGATAGATAGATAGATAGATAGATAGATAGATAGATAGATAGATAGATAGATAGACAGACAGACAGACAGATAGATAGATAGATAGATAGATAGATAGATAGATAGATAGATAGATAGATAGATGATAGATGGATAGATAGATAGATAGATAGATAGATAGATAGATAGATAGATAGATAGATAGTAGAAGACAGACAGACAGATAGATAGATAGATAGATAGATAGATAGATAGATGATAGAGGGATCGATGTATGATAGATAATATAGATAGATAGATAGATAGATAGATAGATGATAGATAGATAGATGATAGATAGATAGATAGATAGATAGATAGATAGATAGATAGATAGATAGATAGATAGATAGATGTGTGCCTGTATTTTATTCAATTTGTCTGTCTGACTATTATGACTATGTATGTATGACCCTGTGAGATTTTTGTTTTACCTGTCTGTCAAGATCCTGTCTGTGTGTCTGTATTTGAATAAAGTTGCCTGTCTGCCCATATACATGTCTGTTCGACTGTGTGGTTTATTTGTACCTATCTCTCAAGATTTTGTCTGTCTGTGTGTCTGTATTTCAATGTTTGCCTGTATGTCTGTCCATATACATGTCTGTTCAATTGTGTGTGTGGTTTGGGGTTTTTAAATACTTTTTTCTGACGATTTGTCTGTCTGTGTACCTGTATTTTAATAAGCATGCCTGTCTATCTGCCCATAGTATCTGTGTTTGACTCTGTGTGTATGTGTGTGTGTGTCGTGTGTGCGTGCGTGTGTGTGTGTGGCGTGTGTGGCGTGTGTGTGTACGTGTGTGTATGTGTGTGTGTTTGTGTGCGTGTATCTGCGCATGCGTGTGGAATGGGGGGTGGGAGGGTGTATCTGTCCTTCCG
>CM060320.1:7878519-7898519 GCA_030674155.1 Stramonita haemastoma
CCACACACACACACACACACACACACACACACACACACACACACACAACACAGAGGGTTTATGTTTGGATGAAGATAGCCTGAGGCTTTAAAATACAATGTGGCAGCTTCAGCAAGATAAACAAAACATGACAATCTTTCAGCGATTAATGGTCTGGTTTGGCACTGTGAAAACATGACAGTCTTTCACCAAATCGTCTGGTTTTGCACTGCAATAAAAAAATGACGTACATGTGATGTCACCACTTCGGTTTACTGTCCATAGCGTGCACTAAACAATAGTTCAAAAACAGTTGTGTATGACTAAAACATGTCCATAAGTGTACTAAACAATAATTCCAATGCAAAGTTGTGTAAGACTAAAATATCTATGGTGCCTTTGAACATTAAGAAAAACAAGAATGAATAAAAGAATAAATCAGTCAATCATTCACTTAGCCAATGAAAAAAAGAAAGATTCAAGAACAAAAGAAAAAGAAAGAATCAAAAAAAGCAAAAGAAATTAGGGAAACAAAAAACCAGCGAAGAAAGAAAGGAAAACGGAAAGAAAGAACAAATAAAAGAAGAAGACGAGATGAAGAAAAAGAAGAAGATGAAGTTACAGCTTACCGCATAGACATTTATTTCTGTCAAGAAAATATGCTTATTTCCATAATATTAGTTCCTAATCGGCCATACATCCAGATTTGTGCCGTTCAGTAGTTAATACTCCATAGGAACAGAGATCCCGTAGGGACACCGCAGTTATTTCAAAAATAGCTTGCGCTTGTATTACCTACACACTTTTCAGTAGCGGAAGACGACGTAAAAGCCAGTAGACTGTATATATGACGCGACTAAAGGGCAGGTTTTGTCTGAGTTAGTACTTATATTTAACATAGTCTGGCACCCTACAGGGTGTAAGTAGTAATAGGCTTTTGATTCCAAACCCCATCCAAAGTAGAATTTGCTCTATCTGTCTGTCTGTCTGTCTGTCTGTCTGTCTCTGCCTCTGTCTCATTTCTTCATTTCTTTTTCTTCTTCCCTTTGACTTGTATTGTGGCCATATTGTGGCCAAAGGCTAAAGACCAGTTTAGGTATGTGCCAAGATGTATGATTATGGCAAAGCATTACCGAAGACTATCTGAAATTATATTTAATTTTTTCTTTATTTTTTTCTTCTTCCCTTTGAATTGTGTCTTGGCCAAAGGCCGAAGTAGTCATTTCAGTATTCAGTGTTCAGTGCTCAATGTTCTCTGTCTGTCTGTCTGTCTGTCTGTCTGTCTGTGCATTCCCTTACAAAGTGAGGTGTGTAGTGCCTGGTCTCTTATGCTCATAGCTTTGCAGGAGGTCTGCTCACTGGTCTCAGCCAACTCATTCTGCGTTCAGGGTGTTTCATGTCATTGCACAGATCGCATGCTGGGTAAAATCATTTTCTGTAACTCACCAAACACTGACATGAATTACGAGATCTTAAACGTGCGTATTTAATTTTCTGCATGTCCTCCATTCCATCAAATCTTGAGGAATAATTTGGGTGGTAGTTTTGGTTTCCTTTTGTCTTCCAGATGTGACTCTTTCTCACTTTCTTTATTCTACATTCTTTTATTTCGAGTATAATGGAATAAGCACTTGTGTGCTTTTTTTCATCTAGTCCCCGTGTGTATGCAGTTGTGTAAATTATGTCGTCGTTCCCACCGGCACATAATGGCCCACTCTTTCAAAAAGCGAAACGTGTTTAACTTGTACGCAAAATGTGCGTGCGTTCGCACACGGAACCTCGGTTTATAGTCTCATCGGACTTTTGAAGGGAGTGGAGACTGCGCTGATGTTAACTCCTGGGGAAAATCCTCATTTACGAGATTCGAACCCGTGTCAGCAGATCACGAGCGCAGTGCGCATCAGTCTAACCACCAGGCTACCCTGCACCTCTGATCAAGGCGTTGTGTGCTAGACGCAATCAGCACACAGCCCACAAAACAACCCACGACTGTGCTGGACACTGTCTTGAGCATGGCAAAATTGTCCATAGAACACACTCATACATACCACATTACGCAAGGAAGAAAACAGTTTTGCTGACAATGTACTATAGTGATGAGTTTCTATAGAAGATGCAATTAGAATCTGTTGCAAAATAATAACAAAAATTATAGGTGTAAAAATAGTGTAGGCATACACAGCACTCAAATCACACCGAATACTTTTTTTAAAAATTAATAGCAAAAGCTTTATTTAACAATCGATGACAAAAACAACTTTATACTCAATAACTAATGTTTTATCAGTTTAGTATTATATCTCAACAATCGCAATAAAAACAAATCAAATCGGAGTTGTGAATAGACTTGCTCGTTCATTCGTTTTCAGTAGCACATCGAGTAGAGGACCAAATGTGGAAGATAACCTTAGCCAGAAAATGGCCATCCAACACAAAATGAACAATCCAACTCCCCCCCCCCCCCCCGCCTACCCCCCCTCCCCCATAAAAAGAAACAATAAAAAACAAAAAACAAACACAAATCAAAAGAAGAAAATCACTAAAAGCCAAAACAAACAATACAAAGAAAAAAAACAAGTACGATGTTTGAAGCCATGTACAAGTGTGATGTGTCTCATGTTTTATATATATATATATATATATAATATATATATATATAAAAAAACAAAATAAAACGACGTTGCAGAATTGAAAAAAATGTATAAAGTCAATCATGAATTTTTCTATGTACATTTGTTACAAATTAAATGGTGCCTAGACATCCAAGTGACAAGTATATAAAATTTCTTGGTTTTCCATACTACTTACCAAGTTTGTTTTTTGGGCAGACTTTGACACTGTTGTATAATTTTGTTTGTAGTTTAGTAATATTCTGACAGTATCTCCTTTGCAAATTTGTATTAGTTTTCTGCATTTTTTGAGATGCTCGGAGGCATGTAAGAATAGGATTTTGACCAAATCATCAAAAAACTTTAAAAACACACACACACACACACACACACACACACACACACACACACACACACACACACACACACACAGAGTACATTTATCGTTAGTTCTATTGACAGTGAAGTCTGCTTGATCTTCGAAGATCAATGCTGTAGCGGTAACACGCTCGTCTAGAATAGGAAAAGTCATGGAACTGATCTCATCCCAAACCCACTTTTTCACCATCAACAAGACCATGAATCCTGGTCTGTGTTTTTTTCTGATGAGATGATAAACCGAGTGTGTGCGTGCGTGCGTGTGTGTGTGTGTGTGTGTGTGTGTGTGTGTGTGTGTGTGTGTGTGTGTGTGTGTGTGTGTGTGTGTGTGTGTGTGTGGATAGAACATAACATCGTTTATGGCCATGGAAATAAGTAGACAAAATAATGTATTGTTAGGGAAAAAAAAGTCAAAGAAGATCCATGCAATAAAAAAAAAAGAAAGAAAACACATTGTTAATGGTCCGTGAAGTCCGTCAAATTGTAAGAAATAGATAAAATGAAAACGACCAAATGATACTTATGTTCTTGAATGTTATCGTTGCCACAAGAGCAGCACTCCTCTTTCTTGATGTTTTGTCCTGTTCCGAAGTGTATTTCTCTCTCTTTGAGAGTGGCCTCTTTTTAACAGAATTTTGCAAAGGACAACTCCATTACTGCCGTGGGTCTCTTTATGTGCGCAGAATCCCTGTTGCACACGGAACCTAAATCCTCTTATCAGAAAATCTAGTACCCAAATCACCGCTTAAGGTCAAGTGGATAGGGGAAAAAATCATGCTCAAACAAGAATCAAACCCACAATTTAATCTTTTAAGAAGGCTGGTGGGTAATCTCCGTACTACTGTTGCCTACGTCTGGTTTGATCTGATATCGCCCACAGCTCTGTGGAAAGTCTGTCCCCTCAATGTGCTACATTTTTCAGAGAGTGTGTCTTAGACAAGTTGAATGTGACGAGGCCAGGCCCTCTCTCGGTGGTAAAGTGTGTGATGTACATGTTCCAGTCACCCCTACCCCCAGCCACAGCTGCCTTGCTCTTCAGTGAACGGTGGATGAATGGCTACACTAGATAGTCTGCCGGTATTCATTTACACACGAGACGGGACCTAGGTTTACAGTCTAATGCAAAGGACTGCCATGAAAGTGGAGTCTGCCCTCTTGTCAGCTCGAATGAAAAAATCCCCTTCCGTGGGACAAACAATTCAAACCTTTACCTTCAACTATTATCAGATCACACGTGAACCGTTCTAACAACTAAGTTATCTTACTCAATTAACTTCTTTTATGGGATGTTTTAACCACTAAGCTATCTCACACAAGTCACCCTTATGAAAAATCGAACTGAAATAAACCAGGTTATGTACAAATATATCACTTGTGATTCAAAAAAGATTTTTTTTTAGGAAACTAACAAGTTTAAGGTCTAAACATTTGTCATGATATGCTTATTAATAGGATGGGAGAAGATACACTGGAAAGATCACAGTGACGTCAAGCAAACACACACACACACACACACACACACACACACACACACACACATACACATACACACATATACAATCTTCCAGTTAATGATGAATGGTATGGGGGGTATAGTCACTGATCTCAGAGACTTGGCTGACCCGTTCAGAAGTGTACTGATGGATGTGGGAGGGAGTAAGAGAGCCCTGGCTGGGGTTACTTGCAAGGGAGCTTCCGCTGGGGTTACTTGCAAGGGAGCTTCCGCTGGGATTACTGGACAAAGAGGTTTCGCTGGGGTTACTGGAAAAGGAGGTTCCGCTGACGTTACTGGACAAGGAGGTTGGGGTGGACCGAAGGTAAGGCAACTCATGAACAGCTTTTGGAGTTCCTTCCCCCATCACCACTACCTTCTCAGGGCTAATAGGTAGCATATGTGGGATGCTGCTCTTTTTCTGCTTGCGCTTTCGCCGACGACGGACAAGGAGGAGGAGGAGGACAAAGATGATGAGGAGAAGGGCTGCTAAACAGCCGACTCCTATTAACAAGCCATGTGCAGTCACCGAGAATGGCTGAGCTGCCTTGCCAGCCTTATTTGCCGTAGTGGTGGTGGTCAAGGTGACATCAGTGGTAGTGGTGTGGCAGACTGCAATGTAGGGTTCCTTTCCAACACAAGTGGTGGCATTGATGACGTGTTCAACTGCTTCCTCTTCAAAGGACCGTGTTTTGTAACTCAGCAGGCATCGGTATCGTCTGCTGCAGCCCACAATGGAGGACACGCGCAGCGGCAGGATGTACAGCTGACGATAGAATATGCCATGGAGTATTTGGTCTTCTGTCTGGATTCCTTCTGTTTGTGTTGTGTCATTTGGGTCAATATAGAACCAGCAGTTTCCTTGCTTACGCTGGAAGGACACGTGCAGCTTCGTTGATTTGCTGAATTTCATGGCAGAATAACCTCTGCATCGGAGATTCACCACCTCCTCTCTGGAATAAGATGGTTTTGGGGGATAAGCAGCGAATGTTGTGTCAACGGGGTAAGGGAGAGACACGAGTTTCTTTTGCCGAAAAAGAGGGAAGATGTCACCTTTGATCTTGTACTGTACTTCACAGTACCACGTCTTTGTCAGATCCATTATGTTCAGAGGCTTCAGAGTCAAGGTCATTGTGGTATTTGTGTCAGACAGATTGGTGGGGCTTGCTGGAGTGAACTTCTCTCGCCTTCTGGGGTCTGTGTACTCTGGTGGCACATTAAAACCCTTGTAGGCTGTTTCCACATGTTCGGTATTGTTTTTTATCCCAACTCCTAGCTTCTGTAAGATTCCGATGCCACCCACTTTGCAGGTTATTTGTAAACTGTTTTCTTTGTGAGGATGAATGAAAACTGGGAATTCACAAATATTCATATGAGTCTCCTGGTAGCAATAACGATTACCCTTGCCTACCTGTATGGCCCAAAGGAGCACCACCGTGAGATATCCAGGCTCCATAAGAACAACCACTTTCTTGTCCCGTAGTTTGCTAGTCAGTCACTCTCACAGCCTGTGCACAGAATTGGATAAGAAGAGGTGGAGGTTGTTGAGATCAGGCAAGTTATGCTTCCACCAGACTGAAATGGAAGCTGCAAGAAAATGACGTCATGTCATCTTACACTTGATGTCAGATATTTTAAAACGTCATGAATTAGAACAAATAGGTTCAAGGGAGGGTGATGGGAGCTGGAATAGCCTAGTGAGTTTGTGCTTGGGTTTGGATGGCTTGGGATCCAGCTCAGGTTCAAGCTAGTCAAGATTCTGGTTTCAGGGGATTTTACCCTTGGAGTGAGCATCAGTCCTGACTCCACTCCCCATGGAAGATCCTTTGGATGAAAATTTACACCAAAGCTCCTTGTGTGCAAATGCACTAGAACAGCTTGCCTATCCCTTTCTGCCTTTTGGAAGAATAGGCCATTTGTACCTGTCAGAAACCGTTGCTTAACCTCGGGGCTTTGGTGGAGACACAGGGACAAAAGTAAAACAAAGAAACGATAACTGTGATAGAAAATACGACTATGACATAGATTGATAATAAGGTATATTTGTGTTTGCGATAACGGTGAAAAAAAATATGACCAGAACATAGATTGATAACAGCGTGTAGTTGTGTTTTGCAATAACTATCGTAGAAAATGTGACTAAGACATAGAATAATAATATTGTGTAGTTGTGTTTGCAATAACTATCGTAGAAAATATGGCAAAGACATAGATTGACAACTTTAACGTGTAGCTGCGTTTGCAATAACAATAATAGAAAATATGACTAAGACATAGACTGATAACTTTAACGTGTAGCTGCGTTTGCAATATCAGATCGGTGATGTAAGAAATAATGCGCCTGCCTAGAAAGCGAAAAGTCCGGGTCGTAGTGTGCGGTGGCTATCCGTTAGACCATGAGTGGTGGTCTGGGTGCCAGTCTTTCGATGAGATGATAAACCAAGGTCCCGTGTGTTACGCATCATTATTTAGCTCACGTAAAAAAAAAAAAAAAACCTACGGCAACAAAAGAGTTGCCCATGGCAAAATTCTGTAGAAAAAAGCCATTCTGATAGGGAAACAAATACAACTGTAGACAGGAGAAAAATAATGGGTAAGCACTGCACTTGTGGCGACACACTCTACCCAGGGAGAGCAGCCCGAATTTCACACAGAAAAACCTGCCGGGACATCAAGTGGTATAAATAAATAAATAGATAAATAAATAAATAGATAAATAAATAAACAGATAAATAAACGTGCTGACGGCATTTAGGCTTTTCTTCTTTAATTGAACATCTCTTCACATTATTGCTTTTAAACAGTTATTTTATTAGTTCAGAAACAGCGTAGCACTAACACATGAAATGAGCACACCAAACGATGCATATGTGGGTAGTCTGACATCCGTATAGATGCAAGCATGGGCTGCAGCTGAACAACATTGCATCAAGTAATGAACGATAAGACAAGATAAGATAACAGAGTATTTAAAAATGGTGAACATATCAGAAAAGAAACAACAAATAAACAACGAAAACAATGGAGTAGATGCATCACGGCAATGCAAGGCAACACCGTCGTAAGACACCAGAATAAAAAAAAAATACAACGCACAATTATATTTAACACAAGAGATTGTAGCTCTTTCATGTATGATATTTGCTGGCGCATGCGCGCACGTATGCGCACGCGCTCGCACACGCACACGGGCACACCTCTAGATCATCCATCTTCTCAATGAATGGCAATGTTCCCATTTTCAACACGATTTGCGTATGGAAAGCGTGTAACTCCCTGATTTTAGCTTTGAACCGTGGTCTTTTAGACAGAGATGGAATGCAAAACAAAACACAACAATGTAGCAAAGACACTAAGAAATCAAACAAAAACAACCCAAAGAAAGAAACAACGCCCCTCCCCCCCCTTCCTCAGACCCCCTCCCCCCTCAAAAAAAAAATCCACATAGGCTAAACAAAAAAAATAACCCACTCATCAGACAAAAGAGACTCAACGGAAAACAATCAAGCAAAATTAATGGTCTGGTGCATTTCTGTAGGAAGGATGCAGCCAAGGCTAAAGGAGAACAAGTTAATGTGAGACCATGGGGAAGAGGACAGAAGGAAGAGATCAAAATACTATTTAAAGATTGAGAGAGAGAGACAGAGAGAGAGAGAGAGAGAGAGAGAGAGAGAGAGAGAGAGAGAGAAGAGAGAGACAGCGAGACAGAGATAGAGACAGAGATAGAGACAGAGACCAAAGATAGCAATGAAAAGTTAATGGAATAAGAAAGGAAGAGGTATCTAAAAAAAACACCCAGCAACAACAGAGAGAATCTTGGAAAACAACTGTAGAAACAAAAACCACACACACACACACACACACACAGTGACCGGAGAAAAAAACTTTAGGGGGGGGGGGGGGGATTGTTTGGTTTGTTGGCTTATCTACAGGTAGTACAGTATGTGCTTTACATGTTCCAAGCATCCATACCCCCAGCCCTAGCTGGCTTGCTCTTCAATGAACAGTGGATGAATGGATGCTTTGCTCTTCCTCTTTGTACCTCATTATACCCGTCATTCATTTATTGATATGCACGCTTTTTGTTTCTCTATAGCTCAAAAGAGTTAATGGAAATAAACTATTGTGAATTGTGATGCATTAGATGGTCCGCCAGTATTCATTCACACACGAGACGGGACTTCCGTGTAGTCTAGTGGATAGGGACTGTCATGAACCCATACCTTGCAACTACTATCAGATCACACCTGCAACGGTTTAAACGACTACGTTATCTCACACAATCAACGTTTTTTATGGGATCGGTGGTGTAGAGAGGTAACACGCCTGCCTAGAAAACGAAAAGTCCGGTCGCAATGTTCAATGTTCGGTGGTTCGAATCCCGTTTGGGCCCAAAACTTTCCCCCCATCCATTAGACTAGGAGTGGTGGTCTTGGTGTTAGTCTTGTGGATAAGATAATAAACCGAGGTCCTGTGAGTTATATATCATTATTTCGTGCACGTAAAAGAACCCACGGTAACAAGAGGGTTATCCCTAGCAAAATTATGTAGAAAAAGCTACTCTGATAGGGAGACAAATAGATTTAAATACAGAAAAAGGACAAAATATGGATGGCGCTGCACTTGTGGCAACGGGCTCTCCCCAGGGAGAGCAGCCCGAATTTCAAGCAGAGAAATCTGCTGTAACATGAAAAGGTATATAAAAAAAGAAAGTTTTCTTAAGTTTTAATCATTACCTCTCTCACACAATATCTTCTTTTCATGGGACATTTTTATGGCTACCTATCTCACACAAACATCATTCATGGGAAATTTTAACCACTACCTATCTCACACAAACACCTTTAATGGGACATTTTAACCACTACCTATCTCACACAAACACCTTTAATGGGACATTTTAACCACTATATATCTCACACAATACCTTCCTTTCATGGGACATTTTAACCACTACCTATCTACACAATCAATTTTCATGGGACAGTTTAATTACTACCTATCTGACACAAACACCTCTTTTCGTGGGATATTGAGACCCCTAAGCTATCTCACACAATCATCTCCTTTCAGAGACATTTAAACCCCTAAGCTATCTCACACAAACACCTCTTTTCATGGGACATGTTAACCACTATTTATGCACACAATCACCTCCTTTCATGGGACATTTAAACCACTACCTATCTCACACAATCACCTATTTTCATGGCAGGCTTTATCCATACACTATCTCACTCCACCAACTCCTTAAGAATATCAAGTTTTAACAAAACACGTCATGTACCAAGATATGACTGGTGATTCAAAAGAGAAAAGTTTCTATGAAACTAACAAGTTTGAAATTGAACATGATGAACATGAAAAAGAAGGAAAAAGAAACCTTGAAACATGGCAGCTAGACCAGCCACACACACACAACACACACACACACACACACACACACACACACACAACACACACACACCACACACACAAACACACACCACACCACCACACACACACGCACGCACGCACACCACACATGCACCCAGCATGCACCCACACCCACACACGCAGAGACAATCCTTGCAGTTACTTGTGAGAGGTATACGAGGTATAGTCACTGATCTCAGAGACTTGGCTGTCCCCTCCATAAGTGTACTGTTGGCTGTGGGAAAGACCAAGAGATCCCTGGCTGGGGTGACTTGCAAAGGAGGTTCCGCTGGGCTGACTTGCAAAGGAGGTTCCGGTGGGCTGAAATGAAGACATCTCATGTACAGCTATTGGAGTTCCTGCCCCCACCACCACTACATTCTCAGGGCTAACAGGTATCATATATGGGATGCTGCTCTTTTTCTGCCTGCGCTTTCGCCGACGACGGGCAAGGAGGATGAGGAGGACTAAGATGAGGAGGAGAAGGGCTGCTAAACAGCTGGCGCCTATCAACAAGCCACGGGTAGTCACCGAGAATATCTGATCTGCCTGACCATCGTTAGTGGTGGTCAAGGTGACATCAGTGGTAGTGGTAAGACAGACTTCAATGTAGGGCTCCTCTCCAACACAAGTGCTGGCATTGATGACGTGTTCAACGGCTTCCTCTTCAAAGGACCGGGCTTGGTAACTCATGAGGCATCGGTATCGTCTGCTGCAGCCCACAATGGAAGACACTCGAAGTCGCATGACGTGGAGTTGATGATAGAAATCTCCCTTAAGTATTTGTTCTTCTCTCTGGATTCCTTCTGTTTGCGTTGCGTCATTTGGGTCAATATAGATCCAGCAGTTTCCTTGCTTACGCTGGAAGGACACCTGCAGCTTCGCTGATTTGCTGAATTTCATGGCAGAATAACCTCTGCATTGGAGATTCACCACCTCCTCTCTGGAATAAGATGGTTTTGGGGGATAAGCAGCGAATGTTGTGTCAACGGGGTAAGGGAGAGACACGAGTTTCTTTTGCCGAAAAAGAGGGAAGATGTCACCTTTGATCTTGTACTGTACTTCACAGTACCACGTCTTTGTCAGATCCAGCAAGTTCAGAGGCTTCAGAGTCAAGGTCATTGTGGTATTTGTGTCAGACAGATTGGTGGGGCTTGCTGGAGTGAACTTCTCTCGCCTTCTGGGGTTTGTGTACTCTGGTGGCACATTATAACACTTGAAAGCCGTCTCCACATGTTCGGTATTGTTTTTTATCCCAACGCCTAGCTTCTGTAAGATTCCGACACCACCCACTTTGCAGGTTATTTGTAAACTGTTTTCTTTGTGAGGATGAATGAAAACGGGGAATTCACAAATATTCATATGAGTCTCCTGGTAGCAATAACGATTACCCTTGCCTAACTGTAAGGCCCAAAGGAGCACCACCGTGAGATATCCAGGCTCCATACGAACAACCACTTTCTTGTCCCGTAGTTTGCTAGTCAGTCACTCTCACAGCCTATGCACGAATTGGATAAGAAGAGGTGGAGGTTGTTGAGATCAGGCAAGTGATGCATCCACTAGACTAAGAAGGAAGCTGTAAGAAAATGACGTCATGTCATTTTACCCTTGATGTCAGATATTTTAAAACGTCATGGAATAGAACAAATTGATTTAAGGGAGAGTGGTGGGAGCTGGGATAGCCTAGTACTAGTAGTAGATTTGTGTTTGGTATTGGATGGCCTGGGACCCAGCCGAGGTTCAAGCTACAGTCAAGATGCTGGTTCAAGGGGATTTTACCCCTGGGGTGAGCATCAATTCTGACTCCACTACCCTTGGAAGATCCTTTGGATGAAAATTTACACCAAAGTTCTGCGTGTGCAAATGCACGTAAAACAGCTTCCCTATCCCTTTCTGCCTTTTGGAAGAATAGGCCATTTGTACCTGTCAGAAAAAAGTGACTATCTCACCGTTGCTTAAACTCGGGGCTTTGGTGAAAGCACAGGGAAAAAAAGAAAACAAAGAAATGATAACTATGATAGAAAATATGACTAAGTGAGTAAGTCATATATCAATAACTTTAACGTGTAGATGCGTTTGCAATAACGATAACAGAACATATGACGAAGACATAGATTGATAGCTCTAACGTGTAGATGTTTTTGCAATAACGAATATAGAAAATATGACCAAGAAATAGATTGATAACAACGCGTAGTTGTGTTTGCAATAACCATGGTACAAAATATGACTGAGGGATAGATTGACAACAACATGTAGTTGTGTTTGCAATAACGATGATAGAAAATATGACGAAGATATAGATTGATACCAAAGTGTAGTTGTTTTTCCAATAACTATGGTAGAAAATATGACTAAGACATAGATTAATAATAACGTGTAATTGTGTTTGCAATAACATTGATCAATAGAAAATAATGACAGACATAGATTGGTAACTTTAACGTGTAGACGTGTTTGCAATATCGGATGGGTGGTCTAGGAGGTAACGCGCCTGCCTAGAAAGCGAAAAGTCAGGGTAGGAGTGTGCGGTGGCTCGAATCCCGTTTGGGCCCAAAACTTTCCCCCCATCCATTAGACCTTGAGTGGTGGTCTGGGTGTTAGTCTTTCGGATGAGACAATGAACCGAGGTCCCGTGTGTTACATATAATTATTTAGCGCACGTAAAATAACCCACAGCAACAAAGGGATTGTCCCTTGCAAAATTCGGTAGAAAAAAGCCACTTTGAGAGGGAAACAAATACAGTTGCAGACAGGAAAAAAAAATAATGGGTAGGCACTACACTTGTGGCATGCGCTCTCCCGGGGAGAGCAGCCCGAATTTCACGCAGAGAAATCTGCTGTGACATAAAGTTGTTTAAATGAATAAATAAAAATAATAGTAAGAATAATGAATAGATAAATAAATGAATAAATAAGTAGATAAATGTGCAGACGGCATCCATGTTTTTCTTCTTTAATTGAACATCTCTTCACATTATTGCTTTTAAACAATTATTTTATTAGTTCAGAAACAGCGTAGCACTAATACATGAAGCACAACAAACGATGCATATATGGGTAGTCTAACATCCTTATAAATGCAAGCATGGGCTGCAGCTGAACAACATTGCATCAAATAATGAACGATAAGACAAGATAAGATAACAGAGTATTTAAAGATTGTGAAAATATCAGGAAAGAAACAACAAATAAACAACGAAAACAATGGGGTAGATGCATCACGGCAATGCAAGGCAACACCATCATAAAACAGGTTGTGACATGCTTGCGCCAGAAAATAGTAATACAACACACAATTATGATATTTTACACAAGAGATTGTAGGTCTCTCATGTATGATATTTACGGGCGCATGCGCGCATGTATGCACACGCGCTCACACACGCACATGGGCACGCTTCTAGACCATCCATCTTCTCCGTGAATGGCAGTGTTACCATTTTCAACACGATTTATGTATGGAAAGTGTATAACACCTTGACTTTAGCTTCTGAGTGTAGTCTTTTAGACAGGGATGGACTAGAAAACAAAACACAACAAAGCAGCAAAGAGCTAAGATATCATACCAAACAAAGAACAAACTTAAGAAAGAAACAAACGCCATCCATTAAGAATGAGTAGTTGTCTGGGTGCTAATCTTTTGGATAAGATAGACGGAGGTACTGTGTCTTTATACATCATTATTTAATGCACATAAAAGAACCCACGGTAACAAGAGGGTTGTTCCTGGCAGATTCTGTAGAAAAAAAGCCACTCTGATAGGGAAACAAATGTATTTTCAGACAGAAAAAGGAAAGAAAAATACTGAGTGGCGCTGCACTTGTTGCAACAGCTCTCCTCAGTGAGAACAGCCCGAATTTCACTGTAGAAAAATCTGGTTAACATGAAAAGGTATATATGGAAAAAAAAAGTTTACATAAAATTCAACCATTACCTATTTTACACAATCTCCTTCCCTTTCATGGGACATTTTAAACCACTACCTATCTCACACAAATACCTTTCGTGGGACATTTTAACCACTACCTATCTCACACAACACATTCTTCATGAGACATTTTAACC
Source organism: Stramonita haemastoma (assembly GCA_030674155.1). Lineage (NCBI taxonomy): Eukaryota > Metazoa > Mollusca > Gastropoda > Neogastropoda > Muricidae > Stramonita > Stramonita haemastoma. The sequence continues at coordinate 7,892,461 of CM060320.1, forward strand.
ATGGACTTAATCTCACACAATCCCCTTATTTCACGAGACATTTTAAACACTACATATCTCACACAAACACCTCTTTTCGTGGGACATTTTATTCCACTACATATCTCACACAAATTCCGTTCATGGGATATTTTAACGGCTACGTATTCACATAATCACTTTCATTGGATATTTTAAACCACTTCTTATCTCACACAATCATCTCTTTTCATACACGTTTAAACCCTAAGTTATTTCACACAATCACTTTTTATGGGGCATATTAAACCACTACCTTATCTCACACAATCACCCCCTTTCATGGGACATTTTAAACCACAATCTAATCTCACACGATCACTTTTCATGGGACATTTAAACACTACCTATCTCACACAATCACCTATTTTCATGGCAGGCTTTATCCATACACTATTTCACACAATCAACTCCTTAAGAATATCAGGTTAAAACAAAACACGTCATGTTCCAAGACATGACTGTTGATTCAAAAGAGAAAAGTTTCTATGAAACTAACAAGTTTGAACATTGAACATGATGAACATAAAAAGGAAGGAATAAGAAACCTTGAAACATGGCAGCTAGTCTAGCTAACACACACACACACACACACACACACACACATACACACACACACACACACACACACACACACACGCACACACACACACATGCACACAGCATGAACACAGACACACACACACACACACACACACACACACACACACACACACACACACACACACACACACACACACACACACAATTAAAATGAAATGAAATACAACAACAAAAATTAAAAACACACACACACAATCGTTGCAGTTACTGGCGATAGGTATGGGAGCTATAGTCACTGATCTCAGAGACTTGGCTGTCATGACTGTACTGTTGGCTGTGGGAGTGAGCAAGGTATCCCTGGCTGGGGTTACTGGAAAAGGAGGTTCCGCTGGGGTTACTGGAAAAGGAGGTTCCGCTGGGGTTATTGGAAAAGGAGGTTCGGGTGGGCTGAAAGGAAGACAGCTCATGGACACTTACTGGAGCTCCTGCCCCCACCACCACTATTTCTTCATGAGGAAGAGCCATGGTATGTCGGATGCTGATCTTTTTCAGCTTGCGCTTTCGCCGACGACGTGCAAGGAGGAAGAGGAGGAGACAGATGATGAGGACTAGAAATGCTAGGACGCTGGCTGCTATCAGCAGGTCCCGGGAAGTCAGCGACAACAATGCCTCCTGCTGGCGTTGCCCGGATACAGTGCTGTTTTGCAGGCCACTGGCCGTCGTTGCGCCAGAGCCCCCTGCGTAAAGCCCGTTGGTGCCGTTACCAGTCCCACCAGGTGGGTAACACTCTGCAATGTAGGGCTCCTTACCCACACAGGTGGTGGCATTGATGATGAGTTCAACTGCTTCCTCTTCAAAGATAAAGGTTTTGTAACTCAGGAGGCATCGGTATCGTCTGCTGCAGCCCAGAATGGAGGACACGCGCAGCCGCAGGATGTGCAGTTGATGATAGAAGTCGCCCTGGAGTGTTTGTTCGTCTGCCTCGATTCCTTCTGTTTGTGTCGTGTCGTTTGCCAGAATGTTGAACCAGCAGCTTCCTTGCTTGCGCTGGAAGGTCGCCTTCAGCTTGGTGGTTCTGCTGAAACTCATGGCAGAATAACCTCTGCATCGGAAATTTACCACCTCCTCTCTGGAATAAGATGACTTGGGGGGATAAGCAGCGAATGCTGTGACAATGGGGTAAGGGAGGGCCACTGGTTTCTTTTGCCGAAAAAGAGGGAAGATGTCCCCTCTGACCTTGTACTGTACTTCACAGTACCACGTCTTTGTCAGATCCAGCAAGTTCAGAGGCTTCAGGGTCAAGGTCATTGTGGTATTTGTGTCAGAAAAATTGGTGGGGCTTGCTGGAGTGAACTTCTCTCGCCTTCTCGGGTTCGTGTACTCCGGTGGCACTGCATAACACTTGTAGGCCGTTTCCACATGTTCGGTGTCCCTTGTTATCCCAACGCCTAGCTTCTGTAAGATTCCGATGCCACCCACTTTGCAGGTTATTTGTAAACTGTTTTCTTTGTGAGGATGAATGAAAGCAGGGAATGGACAAATATTCTGATGAGTCTCCCGATAGCAATGGCGATCACCCTTGCCTACCTGTAAGGCCCAAAGGAGCACCACCACAGAATACCCAGGCTCCATGTGAAAGACTACAGTGTTGGGGTGTAGTTTGTTAGCCAGTCAGTCTCACTGCCATGTAACGGAAAGGGGCTAGAAGACTAGAGGCTGTTGATATAGATAACAATAAGTTCTGCTTCCACCAAAAAAGTAGAAAGGAGACAGTAAGCAATGACGTCTTCTCACAGTTGACGTCAGATGATTTTAAGATGTCATGAAATAGAAGAACATGTTCACACTTGGTATGGTGAAGACTCTGACATGGATTGATACGTAAAAAAACAACATCAGAACTTATAACTAATGTTATACTATAGTTACATTGTCAACATCATTATTCTCGTGGAAGAGGAAGATGAGAAAATGAAAAGAAAAGGGATGTAGGAAGCATGAGTAGGGGGCAAAGGGTGTTGAGGGAGAAGGGGGAGAGGGCTGGGGGGGGGGGGGGTGGGCGGATAGAACTGGTGACAGCATCCAGAGCTTTCTGAGACGTGTTTGTGCATATGGTGTATGCTTGTGCGCGCGCGCACGTATATATATATATATATATACATATATATATATATATATATATATATATTATATATATATATATATATATATATATATATTATATGTGTGTGTGTGTGTGTGTGTGTGGTGTGTGTGTGTGTGTGTGTGTGTGTGTGTGTGTGTGTGTGGCACGTTCGTGCCTGCGTTCGTGCGAGTTGTGTGTGTTGTGTGTGTGTGTGTGTGTGTGTGTGTGTGTGTGTGTGTGTGTGTGTGTGTGTGTGTGTGTGTGTGTGTGTGTGTGTTGGGTGGGAGACTTTGTCCTTGAAAGATCCTATGCGAAAATATTTATCCACATATTATATGAACACATGAGTATGGGTTCTCCTTTTTCTTCTTAGTGGTTTTATGCCTTTATGTCCATTCAGGGCAAAGTAATTCTGACAATTGTATAGATCTATTCCACCCACGCTATAGGCCAAGACGAGAGTTACAACTGTTTTCAATTATGTGGATCCATACAGTTCTGGGTTCGAATCTCGGTGTTGGCGTCTGGTGAACATAGGATGGGGAATGCTACAATTCTACTCATGCCAACTTCAAGAGCAGACCTGCCAGTGTGTGTGTGTGTGTTGTGTGTGTGTGTGTTGTGTGTGTGTGTGTGTGTGTGTGTGGTGTGTGTGTGTGTGTAAGGTCAAAATTGATATGCACGTTAAAGATCCCTGTCCATGAGATACCCCCCCCCCCCCCCCCACCATTTCCAGTTACAACCTGTACAACGAAACAGAAAGTGCTCCGAAATTGGAAATGTGTCGGCTTAGGCCGGCAGGCAGACTTCCTGACATACACAAGCACAAGGGAATCCAGGCACTATCTCTTTATTTTTATTTATTTTTTTTTATTTTTTTATTCGTTCATTCATTCATTCATTTATTCATTCATTCATTCATGCCTTTATCATTTCATATCGAGGATAGTGGAATAATGCACTCGTGTGCTTTTATGCATCCAGTTCCTGTGTGTTTGCAGTTTTGAAAATCTTGTCATCTGTTCCCACTGGCACACGATGTCCTACTCTTACGAAAAGCAGAACAGGATAAAATTTTTATGTGTGCGCAAGATGTTCTGATATGCACTATGCACCCTGTAGAAGTCTTTGTGACAAAGATAGACTCGAAAACTAAGTACACCAAAACAGGAAAAACGCTAAAAACCATATGGACAGGATAGCCTAGTGGTTAGAAGATTAAGCTCGCAATTTGAGGACCCGGGTTCAAATTCCATTCAAGGGGATTTTTTTCCCCCTGGAGTTAACACTAGCGCAGACTCCACTCTCTCCAAAAGTCTTTCGGATAAGACTACAAACCCAGGCCCCGCGTGCGAATGCACGCAGAACATCTTACGCACACGTTAAATCCTGTTCTGCTTTTGGAAAATTTGGCTATTGTGTGCCGGTTGGAGCAGATGAGACAATTCACATACAGTACATGTATATGTGTGTCTGCCAAAAGCCTAGGTTTTTGTAATGCATGCTATTGACACCTGTGTCTGCGGATCTGTTCAGAGAGTGAGAGAGGGGGGGGGGGGGGGGGAGGGAGAGGAGAGAGAGAGAGGAGGGGGGGGATAGTGTACGCACTTGTGTGTATGTGTGTGGGGGAGGAGGGGAATGAGGGGGGGGGGTTATGTGTCTGTGTAAGTGAACATACACGTGCATGCGTACGTATGTGTCTTCACAAATGCATGACATTCGACCGACAGAAGCAGTTTTATGCATAGTACTCTCACACCACACACACCGGTCATCATGTCAATAGTCTCAGTGGCCAAATTTAATGAATCAGTCCAGACGTAAGTGTTAATTGTAGCCCCAGAAGACGTGATAACATTGCTACGCGTTAGGAATATTCATTTATTGACCTCGTTTTATATGTATGTATGTATGTATGTATGTATGTATGTATGTATGTATGATGTATGTATGTATGTATGTATGTATGTATGTATGTATGTATGTATGTATGTATTGTAATATATCTTTTGTCACAAAGTGAGAGAGAGAAGAGAGAGAGAGACAGAGAGAGAGACAGAGAGAGAGAGAGAAAGAGACAGAGAGAGAGAGAGAGTGAGTGAGTGAGTGAGTGAGTGAGTGAGTGAGTGAGTAAGACAGACAGACACAGACAGACAAACAGACAGACAGACAGACAGACAGAGACAGATACAGAGAGACTGTAACACAGAAAATGAGAGACAGAAACAGAATGATGATACTGAACCAGAAACAGAGGAATAGATGAATACATACACGAAATAAATAAGAAAAGCTTTTAAGCCAAAAAAAAAATGGATGAGATAGAAGAATGAATGAACGAATGAATGAATGAGTATGTGTTTGTGCGTGCGCGTGTGTGCGTGCGTGCGTGCGTACGTGCGTGCGTGCGTGCGTGCGTGCGTGTGTGTATGTATGTGTGTGTGCACATGAGTGATTACGTGCTTGCGTATGTGCGTGTGTGCGTGAGTGTATGTGTGTGTACGTGTGAATATGTGTACGTACACGGACACGCGCTCATGCGTATTTACATGTGTATGAATGTTACAGACAGAACCAGTTTTATACAGGCTATTCCCACACCACACACACCAGCCATCATTTCACAAGTCTAGTCTCAGTGGCCGAGTCACTATTCCAGACCTTTGGCTGTATTCACCAGAAAACGTGATAATATTGGCAAGGGCTAGGAATAATAATCACTGACATCAATCGATATATGTCAAAGGGCGTCAAGCATAACTTGCCTTCAATGGGAGGGAAAAAATTAGATATCACAAAGACACATCGTCATAAAACTATTGTAACATGAGCAATAATACTTGAGTAAAATTGTCATCATCGTGTATAAAATTGTACACCAAATTTGCACCTTTAGCTCAAGATCAATGTTCCGTTCTTGGCAATCTTGAAATAAGATTCTTAAGCCGTGGTCTAGCCAGAGTTCTATTTCTGGGTGTCTGCAGATGAGAGAGAGATGGGTGGAGAGAGTCGGAAAAGAGAGAGGGAGGGAGAGGAGAGAGAGAGAGAGAGAGAGAGAGAGAGAGGAGAGAGAGAGAGGAGAGAGAGAGGAGAGAGAGAGGGAGAGAGAGAGAGAGAGAGAGAGAGAGAGGGGAAGAGAGAGAGAGAGGGAGAGGAGGAGAGAGAGAGAAGAGAGGAGAGAAGGAGGAAGAGAAGAGAGACAGAGAGAGAGGGGGAGAGAAGAGAGAGAAGGAGAGAGAGAGAGAGAGAGAAGAGGAGAAGAGAGAAGAGGAGAGAGAGAGAGAGGAGAGAGAGAGAGAAGAGAGAGAGAGAGAGAGAGAGAGAGAGAGAGAGAGAGAGAGAGAGAAGGGAGACTAGGGGACGAGAGAAAGAT
>CM060320.1:7903519-7906019 GCA_030674155.1 Stramonita haemastoma
TATGTATGTATGTATGTATGTATGTATGTATGTATGTATGTATGTATGTATGTATGTATGTATGTATGTATGTATGTATGTATGTATGTATGTATGTATGTATGTATGTGTGTGTGTGTGTGTGTGTGTGTCTGTGTGCGCGCGCGCGCACGCGCGTGTGTGTGTAGGAGGGTGTTTGCGTGCCTGGGTGAATGAGGTCGGATCCCTGGTTTCTTCATTATCTCCCCTTTCCATTCATGTCTCTGTGTTTAAATTGAAAGTTACCGAATTTCCGTAGTTTTCTAAATCTGTGCTTGCACGTTTATTCAATTTCTTTCATTTTGTTTTGTTTGTGCGTTCGGTCGTTTACTTGTCTGTTGGTTCGATGTTTTTTTGTTTATATATATTTTTCTTTTTAAAAAATCATATTAAAACTTGTTTTTCCTAATTGTCTACTTGTTTCTGCATATGCTTTCATTTTCTTTTCAGCATTCCCTTTTTGTTTTCTTTCTTTCTTTTTCTCTTTCTCTTTCTCTGTACGTTTCTTTTCTTCCTGTCTTTGTCTGCCTGTCTGTCCGTACATTTGTTTTATTTGTTCGTCTGTTTGTATGGGTTTGTTTGTAGTGTCACTCTCTATTTTATTTTGCTTTCTTTTTCTGTCTCTTGTGTATTGTTTTCTTTCTTTTATTTTTTCTTTATTTATAAATATATTCATCTTTTGTCCTTCTGCTTATTTTCTTTCATTCATTCATTCTTTTTTTTTATATACCTCTGTCCTCGATTCTTTCTGTCTTTCTTCATTTCTTTCTTACTGTGTTTCATTCCTTTGTTCGTTTGTTTATTTGTTCCTTTATTTGTTCGTTTGTTTGCTTGTTTGTTAATTCCATATATCGATTAATTAATTGATCTCTAGCTCTCTCTCTCTCACTCACTCATTCTCCTTCTCTCTATCACACACACACACACACACACAACACACACACACACACACACACACACCTACACACACCACCACACCACACCACACACACACACACACACGCACACACACACACACACCACACACTTCTCACCTCATCACACACCATCTCTCATCTCTCCTCTCTCTCTCTCTCTCTTTCTCTCTCTCTTCTCTCTCTCTCTCTCTCTCTCTCTCTCTCTCTCTCTCTCTCTCCTCTCTCTTCTCTCTCTCTCTCTCTCTCTCTCTCTCTCTCCTCCTCTCTCTCTCTTCTCTCTCCCTCTCTCTTCTCTTGCCCCCCCCCTCCTCTCCTCTCTCCCTCCTGCCCTCTACCCCCTCCCCTCTCTCTCTCTCTCCCTCTTTCTCTATCTCCTTCTCAAGCTGTCTTGTTTTTAACTGGCCTAGTTAACGTTTGTTTACACAAGCTTCTGAAAACATGATCGTCAGAGAATCGCAGGCAAAAACTGGGCAACACATGGTAATAAACGCAACACATGTTGCTGTTGTTTGCGCTGATATTTTTGCGAGCCTTCCTTGCTCAATATAATCCGGGTTCGGGTGACAATGCAACCTCCTGTTTCCAAAATTGGCTTAATTATTTAGCTGGGAAAACAAATAGGAAAGAGGGGAAGGGATGGGCAAACGAACTAGGGGGAAAATAGGGGGGAGATTTAGATTAATAAAAATGAGATTGGAGATAGAGAACAGAATGGGGGTGGAGGGGAGGAGGGGGCAGGAGAGGAGAGGTGACGGAGGGGGGAGGGGGGCAAACAAGGGAGAGTAATGAGGAGGCGGGCAAAAGGAGGAGAATAAACAAGGGAATGGTTGATAGGCAGACAGACAGACAACCAGACTGATAGACCGATCGACTGACAGACAGACAAACAGAATAACAGGCAGACAAACAGACTCACCGACAGACCAACCTACTAAAAGACAAACAGACTGAAAGACAGATAAACAGACTGAAAGACAGACAGACAAACAGTCTGATAGATCAACCGACTTACAGACAGATAAACAGGATGACAGACAGACAGACAAACAGACTGAAAGACTGACAGACAGGCTGATAAACAAACTGACTGATAGACCAACTGACTAACAGACAGACAAACAGATTGACAAAGACAAAGATCGACTAGAATTTTGAGAGACAGACTGACATAGATACAAACGGACAGATAGACAGACAAACAGACTAACAGACAGACTAAAAAAGACACAGATCGACAGTAAGGCAGATTTACAGACATGTTACACAGAGACAGAGACAGACAGACAGACAATGAGAGACAGAAAGGTAGAGGGAGAGAAAGAGAGAGAGAGAGGGGGGGGGGGGGGAGAGAGACACAGAGAGAGGGAGGGAGAGAGAGACACAGAGAGAGGGAGGGAGAGAGACAGAGAGAGAGACAAAGACAGAGAGAGAGAGAGACAAATAGACAGAGACAGAGACAGAGAGAGTGAGAGAGACCACACACATTCAGAAGAAGAAGAAGAAGAAGGAGAAGGAGGAGGAGGAGGAGGAGGAGGAGAAGAAGAAGAAGAGGAAGAAGAAGAAGA
>CM060320.1:7908519-7911019 GCA_030674155.1 Stramonita haemastoma
AAAAAGCCGGAAAAAAGCAAACAAAAAACCCCTGAAAACAAAAGAAAAAAAGAAAGAAAAGAAAAAAAAGAAGCAAAGGCGAAAGGGTGAATATAATATGAGTTCAAAAACTATCACTTATAACAGAACTCTTCATCTTGAAAGTAAGGCTTCAGGAAGAATAAAACAGAATCCGTCATCCTGTAAAAATAAGGCATCAGGAAAAATAGAACAGAACTATTCATTCTGAAAATAAGGCTTTAGGAAAAATATAACAGAATTATTCATTCTGAAAGTAAGGCTTTAGGAAGAATAGAACAGAAATGTTGATCCTGAAAGTCAGAATGATGGAAGAAGATAGAAGTGCCAAAAAGGAGAAATGGGGAAAAAACAAAGCTCATGTGAAAGGAATATATTTTAAAAGAAAAAAAACCAAAACTAAAAGGAGAACCACTTGTTTCAAAATGATCGCTGATAACAGAATTATCCCAGGAACAAGACAGGACTAAAGTGAAAAGAAGGATGCATCGAAGGAGAAGGCACAAAGAAAAGGATTATCTTTCTAAAGAAAGGAATAAACTGAAAGGAGGACTATGAATACTAAAATGATTACTGCTCAATAAAACATCTATCCTACATATCCCCGAGGTCGGAATGCGGCCACCTTCACGATGTATAAAAAACGGTCGCATACACAAAATTTTGCCCTTCACACCTCTGAGCTCTAGCTGAAGAATACAACAAATGTCTCTTATACATTTTTTGTAACTGAGAAAAAATACAGGGGAAAGTGAAACATGCATTAAAAGAGGAGGTAGAAAGAGAAACGTTTTCGATATTGAAAAAAAGACACACAGTAAAAGGAGGGAGGGAAAACCAGTTCTGATATTATTGACTTATCGCATAATCATTCATCATGCAAAAAAACAACAACAACAACTCCAAAACCAATTTTGTAAAAAGCAAAACGAAAACGCAGTCTGTTTCAAAATCAGAGGAGAGAAGAGCAATTTTAAGCAAACTAATTCCATATCTAAAAAGGAAAAACCCAGAAAAGTCAAATACATAAAAAAACCTAGATTCAAACAAAAAAGGGAAACACTGCAAAACAAAATACAGATGCACATCTTTTTTTTAAAGGGGAAAGATTCCTTTTTTTAAGATGAAAAAAGATACGGCGACATAAAGCTTCTAAAAAGAAAAAAAGAAACAATGCAAGAAAACTTAATAAAGAAAAAAAAAAAGGTAGAAAGCAAAACAACAAAAAAGCAAAGCTGTCAGGCGGACAGACAGAAGAACAAACAAACTGACAGAAAGAAAAAAAAAAGAAAACTAGACAGGGGGACAGACAGAAGAACAAACATATAGACAAAAAAGCAAACAAGTCAGGCAGAGAGACGGGAAAACAAAACATAGACAGACAGAAAGAGGCAAGAATTCGAATACAAAAAGGACAAGGAAAGAGTTTCTTTCAGAAAAGCAGTAAGAAAAGAGAGGAAGGAGTACAAAGGAGATAAAGTAAGAGTAAACATCGATGGAAGAGAAAGTATCGGTGGAACAAGTATCCTTTATAGCACAGTTTAACATCCAAGTATTTAGGGAAACAAGCTGAGATACATACCAAGATACATATATATGTACATGCATGCATACAATATATGCTCTCACACACATATATACATACATAGATATATATATATATATATGCATGTATATATATATATATATATATATATATATATATATATATATATATATATATATATATATATATATATATATATATATATATATATATATCAGGGATAAAGAACAGAAAGGAAGAAAAGAGAGATAAGGGCTTTTTTTTTAAAAATAAGAAACAAAGGAGAAAATGAAAGAAAGTAGTGAGAGAAAAATGATAAAACATAGAGGGAAAAGAACAATGCCAGACAGAAATAAACAGATAAAAGAATAACATGGCAAAACAAAAGGATCCAGAAAAAAGTCAGAAAGAACATAATTAATAGGAAAGAGAAAAAAAAACAATGAGAATAGAGCAGGTGAAAATAAAGCAGAAAACGAAAATCTCAAAATACCCCAACCCCCCAAGTAAACAAACATCAACAAACAACAACAACAAACAGAATACATATCATCCCCAAATTAATGATAAAGCTACAATTAACAATCTGCATCAATATTCTGGTGTTTGTTTTGGCAAAAGATTGCTACAAGTCAACCAAACAAAAGAAAACAAGTGAATCAGACTGAAACACACACACACACACACACACGCACGCACGCACGCACGCACGCACGCTCACACACACACACACACACACAACACAACACAACACAACACAACACAACACAACACAACACAACACACACTCACTCACACACACACACACACACACACACACACACACACACACACACACACAACACAACACAACACCACACACACACACACACACACACACACACACACACACACACACACACACCACACACACACACACACCAGACCAACAAACAA
>CM060320.1:7916019-7928519 GCA_030674155.1 Stramonita haemastoma
GCATCGTCATTGTTGCTGCTGCTATTGGTGTTCTTTTTCTCCTCTCAAACTGTTTGCCAACTGTCATCCCCCATCCACAGCTACGATTTTGTCACTTACACATTAATTATTGTAGACCGAGAATTACTTTTCAGATGGTGGCAACGATAGAGATAAAGTGAAAGACAAACAGAAACAGCAGAGGTACACCGACACAGAAACAAAGACAGTGACGGAGAAAATGAAGACCAAACTGGATCTAAAACAAACAGAGAGAAAAGAGACAGATCACGCGAGTTCAACTGAAAATAAAGCTTTCGCTGTTGTTCTGTTGTGATAGTTCACATGGAACCCTGATCTGATTCTGCTGCATCACTCTGAGTGACCTCATTATAACAGAGTGAACAACAGAAATTATGGGTATTCGACATTCAGGCTGGCAGTTTCATGATTATTCCCATTAATATTCAAAGACTTTAGGACTGAATAATCATGATCTAAGATGGCGGTGATCAGAGAGAGAGAGAGAGAGAGAGAGAGAGAGAGAGAGAGAGAGAGAGAGGAGAGAGAGAGAGAGGAAAATATGGTTAGATAGACGAGACCAAATCGGAGCCAAACAATCAGATGGCATTGACTGATCCCAGTGAGTTCATCTGGAAAAGAAGTTTTTTTCTGCTATTTTTGTTGTTGAAAATCCGTTATATGGAGTCAAGATGTGAAGCCGGTGCATCAAGCCACATGACACTGATGGAGTGAGCAGAGGAAATGCTGGACATTGGAAGTTAAGGCTGAGTGCTTTATAAACACAGCCATTTGTTGTCTACAGACTTGTAGACTGAATACTATCCCTATTCAGGTTGTATTGACCGAGACTGACACAAAGACAGACAAAAATAAGCCAGGGATGGACAGAAACAAAGACAGACAGAGAGAAATGATTGGAGAATATACAGAAACAGACTCCGAGAGAATACATGTAAGTAAATGATCAAACTTCAGTTAAACGGCAAACTTCTGTTGATGTTGTCGTGGTTCTGTGTAGAAATCACCAAGTTCAGCAGTGACCTGACGCCAGTAATACAAAATGAACACAAGAGATGATGGACTTTTGGAAAGTCAGCATGACTGCTTTAGAAATACAGCAATTCGCTGTTCAAAGACTTGCGGACTATACATTATTTTATTTAAAAAGATTTGATGACAAAGATAAAGACACACAGTAAAAATGGACAAACAGACACAGAGACAGACAAAAAGGAGCAAAACCAAGATTGGAGCCAAACAGTCAAATAGCATTGATTGATCAGAATGGGTTCAACGGAAAAGAAAAACTATCCTGATCTGATGTTCTGGTGCATCAGGCTAAGTGCCACTAATGGAGTGATGAGCGAAAGAGACACTGAGCATGCAAGTGAAGGCTGACTGCTTCATAGATACTGGAATTGTTATCTAAAGAATCATTGACTGATCATTGTTTTTGTATGATCGTGGCAATGACATAGATTGAGACAGGGATAGTGGCAGAGGTAAGCAGAGGGAAAGACAAGAGACACAGACACAGAAACAGACAGAACATCTTGCGCACACGTTAAATCCTGTTCCGCTTTATGAAAGAGTAGGCCATCTTGTACCGGTGGGAACAGATGACAAGATTTACAAAACCTGCATACACACGGGGACTGGATGTAAAAAAAAGTATATGGATGCTAATTGCACTATCCTCGATATAAAAGAATAATAAATAAATAAATAAATAAAATAAAGACACATAGAAACAGGAACAGACAGACGCACAGGAACAGACAGACAGACAGAGAGAAACAGAGAGTAAAACAGAGCTAACCAATCAGCTAGCAGTGACTGATCAGTGGCAGATCAGCATCATGGAAATAAAGCTTTCCTGGGCTCTGGTCTTTTTTATATCTTGCCACAGTGATCTCTGCTCTGCTCTGACTCTGTTGCATCGAACTGACTGGAAATGACAGGGTAAATGGACGTGATACTGGACACTGGAAAATTAGGGTCAGTGTTTTATGAATACAGCAATTGTATGCAAAATAAACATGTGAACTGGATACTGGAAAAATCAGGCTCGATGTTTTATGAACACAGCAATTGTATGCAAAATTAACATGTAGACTGGATACTGGAAGACCAGGCTCAATGTTCTATGAATACAGCAATGGCTGTATACAACAACAAAAAACAACAATCTTGTGGATTGAGTACTATTGTTAAGATGGTGCTGGTGTCAGAGAAAAATGCAGCTACAGACATAGAAATAAATACAGATACAGAGACAGTGATATAAATGTATAAAAGGGATAGACAGATACATCACTACAAAGGGAGAGAGAGAGAGGGGGGAGATAGAGAGAGAGGAAATGAGAGACACAGAGAGACAGAGACAGACAGAGACAGAGACAGACAGATTGATAGACAGAAGCAGAGACAGAGAGACAGAGACAGATAGAGACAGAGATAGATAAACAGACAGTGACAGAGAAAAACACAGCGAAAACTCTGAACTGAACTATAGACAGGGAGACAGAGAAAGAGAGAGAGGAATGGAGAACAAATCAGAGCCAAACAACCTTAAGACAGAGATAGATCAGCGGTAGTTGAACTGCAAAGGAAGCTTTCTGTTAGTTCTGTATGTGTGGTGCTTCACCCTGTGGAGTCCTGATCTGATTCTGCTGCACCAAGCGAAGTGACACTGACGGAGTGAAGGAAACAGACACTGTACTACCAGATATCGGATGTTTCAGATGTCTGCTTCATAAATACAGCCACTGTTATTGAACGATTTGTGGTCTGAATGTTTGGAGGTTGTTGGGTTTTTTATAAAGATGGTGGTAATGATGGCATTTGGGACTTAGATCATAACGATGATGATAAAAACAATGACAACGAGAGTTTCACGAAAGAAGGTCGCTGGAGGGATGTTGTGTTGGTTGCCACCCTTGGTGAGCGTGCATCTCAGGACAGAGCTATTACTGTCGTCAGTAGGGGGTTTGATAGGTGTTATGCTACGCATTTTAGCTCAGAACAGGCACCACTGAAAAACTCGCTGCCTTTACACTTGTGGAAACTTTGCAAGCTCATATTTATCGTTTTTTAAATAATTAAAAGAAAGCGCTCACACACACACACAAACAAACAAACAAAAACACCCCACATACACACACACAAACACACACACCCATACACACGCACACACACACACATACACCCCCCCCCCCCCCACACACACACACACACACACGCACACACATGTACACACACATACATACAGAATGAAAGAAAGAAAGGAAGAGAGAAAGGAAAAAAAAAGAAAGAAAGGATGATTGCCACGTTGTCTTCCTTTTGTGTACTCATTTCAACTCTCTTTTTTACTAACTAGAGGCTTTTTATTTTGCTTGAACATTCTCAGACTTTCAGATTTTCTCTTAAGTGCTCTATTAAACAACGATCCCAGATTTCCTTTCGTGCCCCCAATGAAGTCATTCATCCGTAAAGAACGGACACTGGTTTCCACTCTTTCGTGCCATTATTTCCATTTCCGTTTTCCGTCTGCCGAATGCAACAAGAAAAGTTGTGTCCCTTTTCTGTTGGTTTTTAACTCCTCTTACACATTTCCTGTCTGATCTAAGTGGTCACGCTTTGCTAACTTATCTGTGGGTTCAATTTTTGTCTCTGTGTGCTTGTCTCTTACTTTTTGTCTTTGTGTGTGTGTGTGTGTGTGTGTGTGTGTGTGTGTGTGTGTGTGTGTGTGTGTGTGTGTGTGTGTGTGTGTGTGTGTGTGTGTGTGTACTTGTAGGCCTTTCTACTTGTATATCTGTCGGTCTGTTTGTCTGTCTCTCTGTCCCTCCTCTCTGTCTCTGTCTCTCTCTGTCTCTGTCTCTATACCTGTCTCTATGACTGCCTCTGTCTCTCTCTATCTTTCTCTCTCTTTCTCTGTGTCTCTGTCTCTGTTTCCATATATGATTATGTCTCTCTCTCTCTCTCTCTCTCTCTCTCTCTCTCTCTCTCTCTCTCTCTCTCTCTCTCTCTCTCTCTCTCTCTCTCTCTCTTGGGCAGAAGGCAGTGACAAGTGGAGGACGTGCAAATCAGCTCCGTGTTTTCTTTATGGATTGTAAGCAGTTACATTGCAGTGATGTTTTTGAAATTTGGCTGATGTGTGTGTAGTATAAATGTTCACACGAAGATGTCATCAGAATGATGAAGAGACTAATACTTTGTCTGCAATTAACATTTAAATAATTACATGAAATATAGAAGGGTGTTTTTTTATGCAGTTTAGCAGGCACAACTCATGAGCCATCATCTTCAGTTGCACGTGCAGTTGGGTGCACGTGATTTTTCTGCAATTTAGAATGGACTCTAGCAGTAGGCTAAACTTTACTTCGTGTTGTGTGTTTGCTGAAACTGTGTTGATACTTTGCTGCCATCTCCTTTCATCACGTGGTGTAAACAAAAGCTGACTGCCATCCAAACACAGGCACCTGAAAAGTTTTCTTGAAATATGTCTGTTGTACCTCAAGGTAACCTGCTTCATTTTATTGACTGGCAGTTTGGTCAAATGCAACATGGTTTACAAGCACAGTTAACAGGAATAAAAGACAATATTGATGACAAATTTCGTAGTCTTGAAGACAATTTTTCAAGTTTTTTCACAGAAGTCAGACAACTAAAGGAGACAGTTAATGAGCATACGGAAGACATAAGAGACATAAAAGAAGACAAAGCAGCAATGCTGGACAGGATAGAGCTGCTGGAAAGAAAACTTGAATCCACTGAACAGGACACCAGGGCTCTTAACCTGAGATTCATTGGTGTGGGTGAGTTCAGCCGGGAAGATGAAGATGTAACAAGCCAGATCATTGTAGATGTGTTGAACAACCATTTACCTTCACCCAGTTGGCAACAGGATGACATCGCGAGAGCGTTCCGCATCGGAAGGCCACGCTCTCACATTGAAGAACCCCGGCAAGTACTTGTCAAGTTCTGGAGATGGGCAGACAGGATGGCTATCCTGGGTGATAAGGACCTGAGGGACAACCTGAGAGCAAGTGGCATCCGGGTAGCTGCAGACCTCACCACACATCAGAGAGAAATGCTGGAGTTTCACCGCAGTCTTGGCAAGACTGCATACTATCACGGCAGAAAACTCTATGTACGGGACAAGGAGCAGTCAGGAGCAGTCAGTAGCAGTCATAGGGAAGACACCTGGCCCAGATTACAGTCTGGTAGACAGACTGGATACAACAGGAATGGAAAAGCCTGGTATTCAAACAGCTATCAGGCTAACAGGTATCAAAAGTACAAACACCAGCCAGAGAGACATCTTCTGGACAACACCCAACAAGATGAGGCTGACTTGTTTCCCAGACACATGCCAAATGGAAACAGTCTACATCAGTACCAGAGCAGGAGACGCAGCAAGACCAACAGACCGGCAGACTTGGAGGATCCCTCAGGCATCAGCTCCAGAGAAGAAAATAGACCTAGAGACTTCATGCTATCCAGACATCAGGACCATGGAAGGAGTGCCTCTGTGCCAGTTGTTCCTGGTACCAGGTCATACAAGGAAGCTGTGCAAAATGGTAAATCATATGAACAAAACAATTTCAGTCACAACAAATATGTCATGAGAAAAAACTATTCCCCAAAAAACAGTGATAAGAATGCAAAGTCTACCAGAAGAAGCACTGGAATTTCAAATGGTCTACAGGAAGTCACAAGGCAAGGTTTGGTTACCTCTGAGGAAGAGGGTGCTGACAGAACTGACAATAATTATCAGCACCAATACAGAAGTATGGAAGAATCCATCCACACTGAGAACTTTAACAGTGCTGACGTCATTCTCGAATCAGCTGAGAATGAATCTAAAAAGCTTGACAGGGGCAACACTGTGACAAGTGACGATGACAATGTATTAAGTGACACAGATAGCATTACAGAGCCTAAAAAGAAAACTTTTCATGCAGATGTGTCTATCAGGTCTAGAAAAAACAGAAATTTCAGTGAGGACTCTGTGGACCTCAGCCAGGCTCAAAGCACATCACACAGAAAGACAAATGGAAATGAGAACAATAATGTCAAGACAAAAGCAACCAACTCAGATGATAAGATAAGTGATGATGACAATGTTCACTATCATGTTGATAGACAGGATGATAAACATGATAGACTAGACAATGAACATACATGTGATCAACCTGATCAAGAGAAAGGCCAGACCCCAACACACTTGCCTGCACCACGCAGTGCACGACCAAAGAGAGCTGCTTCTAGCTCTCGAATAAACAAACACACAAGCCAAAAAACTGCAGCTAGATCCAGCAGTCAGGGTAATATAGTGGAGTCTTTTAAAAAAGCCGAGTCTGTCTATCATGCAGGGGACAAAAACAGACTGCAACAGTCTGGACCCCAGCACAAGAAGAAGGGTGCTTCAGGCACCAGCAAATAGGGATTCGGCCGGGCCACTTTATCTGAAAGTATGTCCTCAAGAAAAGAGGATCTGTTCATTTCATGTCCAAGTGAAACCATCTTTGTACAAAATGTACATAATCATTCAGTAAAATTTCTTAATTACAACATAAATGGTCTCCTTCCAAAACTAGAAAATGTTGATTTCATTAAATTTCTTACTTTTTATGATTTCATATGTTTAACTGAAACATTTGTTGGTTTTGAATTTGAATCTGATCTATTTAACAATTATGTAATATTTACCTCAAAGGCAAAGAAATTATCCCAGCAAGGGAGATACTCTGGTGGTGTGATTGTTTTAGTAAGAAAAACATTTGCTAAATTTATTGAACGTGTCCATGTTGAACAAGAAAATTTTGTTGTTTTAAGAATTCATAAAGGTCTTTTTGCAACAGATAAAAATATTATGTTTATATGCTGCTATATTCCTCCATATAATTCACCATTTTGGAATGGTCAACAAGATGATTTTGGTTTAGAGGTATTAGAGAAATGTTTAGCATATCTGTATGATGTACATAGCGATTTCTATATTTTGTTAAATGGAGATTTGAATGCCAGAACAGCACAAAAGAATTATTTTTTCAATGGGGACAGCACTGATTTTGAAGAAATGTCTGCTTCCAATAGTGACCAATTCCTAAGGAAATCACATGATAGTACTGTGAACAACTTTGGTGATCAACTGATAGAATTTTGTAACATGTATGATTGTCTTATATTGAATGGGCTGAGTGAAGCAAATTTTGATGAAAGCTGTACATTTGTTGGATACACAGGGGAAAGCACTGTGGATTATTTTCTTTCATCTGTTGAACTTTTTTCTTCAGTTCAAATATTATCCTTAGTTGTAGAAAACTTTGTAGAGTCTGATCATTTACCTATTGTCCTAGAGGTAAAGGCAGCTGGAAACAGCAATGACTGTCCTGATAACAGAAAAGTACATGAGAATGCTGTGTTTGAGAAATTTATTTGGAATGATGCAAAAGAAAATGAATTTAAGAAATTGTGGGAGGGCATGGATGTTCAAAACAGATTGAGAATGGCCATAAATAACTTAGATGATGACGTAGACAGAGCTTTAGATATATTTGTAGAATGTATAAAAGAGTCTAGCAAATGCATGCTTAAAAGATGTGGTATTCATAGAACTGAAAGATCAGAGTGGTTTGATAGTGAATGTAAAAATGCTAAAAAAGAATGTAGAAAAAAATTAAGACATTTTAGAGCAAGTCGAAAAGAAGTAGATAGACAAATATATGTTACAGCAAGAAAACAATACAGACATCTGTTGAAAACCAAAAGACACACATTTAGTAAGCAAAAGGCTGAAGCATTAGCAAAGGAAATGAATAATGGGTCACACTTCTGGAATGAGCTTAGGAAAATGGGTTGTGCAAACAAGAAAAAAGTAGTAAATAGTATTAGTACAGATGAGTGGTATAACCATTTCAAAACTGTTTTCCAAGGTAATGACGAAGAACTTGAAAGGGATGACAGTATCGAACTTGAACTGCCAGAGCAAATAGATAGTACACTGAATAAAGAAATATTAGAATTAGAAGTTGTTCAGGCAATAGGCAAACTTAAAAAGGGTAAAGCTAGCGGGATAGACAACATTTTAGCTGAAATGTTACAGACTCGTGGCAGTCATATTGTGGAGTTTTTAACAAAATTATTTAATGTTATTTTTGAAAGAGGTATTTACCCACAGGAATGGTCAAAAGCCATAATTATACCATTGCATAAAAAAGGAAACATAAATGATGTAGATAACTATAGGGGAATATCTCTCTTAAGTATTATATCTAAATGCTATACTTCAATACTTAATACACGACTATACACTTGGTTAGAGAACAACAACTTTATTTCAGAATGTCAAGCAGGGTTTCGAAGAAAATATTCAACAACTGATCAAATATTTACATTATATGCAGTTATCCAGAACTACATGAACAAAAAAGGAAGAAAACTCTATGTTGCTTTTGTAGATTTCCGAAAAGCTTTTGATTCTGTTCAACATAACATACTCATGCAGTGCATTCAAAATCAAGGTGTACATGGTAAATTCTTTGCTGCACTACAAGCTATGTACAGGTCATTAAAATCATGCGTCCGAGCAAATTTTGAACTAACTGAAATGTTTGATTGTCCCAGGGGGGTAAGACAAGGCTGTGTTCTTAGTCCTACACTGTTTTCTCTGTTTATAAATCAGCTAGCAGATCAAATCGAAGAAAAGGGTAAACACGGGGTGCAATTATTCCCAGATATTATGGAATTATTTATCTTGTTATTTGCAGATGACGTAGCATTGATATCAACAACACCAAGTGGTCTTCAGAATCAGTTAAATGTTTTAGAAACTTGTTGTAATAAGATGAAATTAACTGTAAACATAGATAAAACAAAAGTTATGGTGTTTAGAAAAGGGGGTTTTCTGGGTAAACATGAAAAATGGTTTTATGATGGGAAGAGGTTAGAGGTAGTAAACAGTTATTGTTATTTAGGATTCAAGTTTACAACTATGATAAGTGCGAAAAATGGTACAAGGCATCTAGTAACAAAAGGGAAAAAGGCAGTAGTTCAGCTTAACAGAGTTTTTCGAAAATATAAGGAGATGACCGCAAATACTTTTTTCAAAATTTTTGATATAAAAATACAACCAATTTTGCTATATGCTGCTGAAGTATGGGGAACAAACCAGTTAGAACACATAGAAAAAGTTCACATGATGGCATGCAAAAGATTTTTAGGGGTACCAATCAAAACACCAAACAAAATGATATATGGAGATTTGTGTAGATATCCACTATATGTAAATTCATACACTGCCTGTATAAGATACTGGTTTAAGTTATTAAAAATGAATAGCGAACGGTTACCACACAAGGCATATCAAATGCTGTTGCATCTAGATAACTCAGGAAAACAGTGCTGGGTTTCGAAAATAAGAGAAATCTTATGCTTTACTGGATTTAACATTGTTTGGTTACAACAGGGTGTTGGGGATGTCAAAAGGTTTCTAAGGATATTTAAACAGAGGCTCGTGGATTTATTTATTCAAGAATGGTCAGGAACTATAAGAGATCGTGATAGATATCAATCATATAGATCATTTAAGACTATTTTCGAAAAAGAAAGTTATGTACTAGATGTTGAAAAGTATTGTCTTCGTGTTGCCATTACGCAATTAAGGTTTAATGTACTCCCACTTAATAACAATGTACATCGCTATAGTGAATCTGTTCATGATAAATTCTGTCCATTTTGTAAGAACCAGATCGAAAATGAAAACCATTTTGTGTTTATTTGTGCCACGTATGAAGATTTAAGGATAAAATTTCTAAAAGAATCCAAAGAACTCTCTCTGCACTTGTTACTCAGAGCCTCTGATCCTGACCACAGATATAATTTATCTAAATTTGTGTTTCATGCAATCAATAGGCGGAAAAAGTACTCTATTAGGTAATCCTGTGATGTACATCTGTCTAAACATGTTCACCTTTATCTATATCGCGTATTATCAAGAATGTGTGCTACAACATGATTGTTTTTCCTTTTTTTCCTTATCTGCCCCTCTTATACTAATGTCTCTGATTTTGATCATTACAGTAAAAGTGAAATGTAAAATATGGTTAGACAACTGTCCTGAAGACTTGAACTGTAGTAGGTATGAAATGTACATAAGCTTAAGATGTCTAGTGATTGTAGAATACAGATAGGTGCTATTATGTCAGATATTTTTCCTATTTTCTTTTCTATATTGTATTGTGGCCCAAGGCCGATGTGCAATTAAATCATTTCAGTGTTCAGTGTTCAGTGTTCAGTGTTCTCTCTCTCTCTCTCTCTCTCTCTCTCTCTCTCTCTCTCTCTCTCTCTCTCTCTCTCTCTCTCTCTCTCTCTCTCTCTCTCTCTCTCATGTTTACAGAAAAAAGCCTGCCATAATATGATAGGTTGATAACCCCCCTTGTCATCCTTAATTGCTTTGGCCAAATATGATGAGGCTTCATAACAGCCCACTGATGATAATGCAGTCAGGTGGAAGAAAATGGAATCTTCACTCAGATCTAGTCATGGAGAACATTCTGGCAAAACAAACACTCACACAAACGCACATACACACACACGCGCACGCACGCGTGCGCGCGCGCACACACACCCCACACGTACAGGACACACACATCTACTCTCTCTCCCCTCACACCTTCACACACACACACACACACACACACACACACACACACACACACACACACGCACACACACACATACACACATGTACGTGCGCACGCACACATGCACGCACGTGCTTGCGCGCATGTCATGCATATACAAAAAGAAAGCAATGGATGGGCACAGAGAGACAAAACTCTAGGAAAAAGGTATAAAGAAACAAGAGGACTGATAGACTCCTCTCTCTCCTCCCTAAGTCCTTCGGAAGAGACCAGAGACAGGTCCACTTTGCAAACGCACGCAGAACATCTTGCACACACGTCAAAACCTATTCCACTTTACGGAAGTGTAGGCTATAGTGTGCCGTTGGGAACAGGTGACAAAATTTACAAAGCTGCATACATATGGGAACTTGATGTAAAAAAAAAAGTCACACAGGTGCTTATCTAATTATCCTCGATATAAAAGAATAGATAAAATAATAGAGACAGTAACAAATAGAGTTACAGAAAGGTCCAGAGAAATATAAAGTAAAGTAGATGCAGAGACAAAGATGTATAAAATATAGAGGGAAACGGAGAAAAAAAAACTTGGCCCAAATATGGGTTGGTGGGGCAAGGGGGGCTATGTGAGTAAGTTAAAAAGTTGTGGGTTTTTTTTAGTTGAACTGGAAGCAAGGCTGTTCTCTGGCTTTATCTTCCACAATTCACAACATGGAGTCCTGCTGGTGCAGGGAACTAAGTGTCCTATGTTTATTATTTTATTTTATATCGAGGATAATCGAATAAACACTCATGTGCTTTTTTCATCCAGTCCCCGTGTGTATGCAGTTGTGTAAATTTTTATATTGTCATCTGTTCCCACCGGCACACAATGGCGTACTCTTACGAAAAGCGGAACAGGATTTAACATGCGCGCAAGATGTTCTGCGTGCGTTCGCACACGGGGCCTCGGTTTACAGTCTCATCCGAAAGACTTTTGGGGAGAGTGGAGTCAGCACTGATGTTAACTCCTTGATGAAATGAGCAGAAGAGATTACCGGACCCTGAAAAAAACTCTTCTTCGTCTTCATCGTGGAATGTCCACACAGTAACTATTGTTATCGGTCATGTGAGAAAAAATCCGTTGCGATGCCATTAAGCACTGACAAGTCAGGCCTAGTGTTGCAATTTTGGTGCGAGAGAGGATTATGCTGTGAGTCTTTCTGAAGACAAAAAGCAGAAAAAATGGACCAAGAGGGCAGAAAATAATAATAGTAATAATTATAATACATGAAATTTGTATAGTGCTATATCTTGTAAAAACAAATCAAAGGGCTTGCATTCGACCAACACAGCACACAATCAACAACAATTTACAGTTTTAACAAATTCGAATGCACACACACACACACACGCACGCACGCACGCAAGCACGCAGCACGCGCGTGCGCACACACACCTACAAACGTTATGCACTTTGGCAGGTGGATGTTGAAGGCAGGGACAGGTAAGAGATGGAAGCGGAAGGAGAAAACTTAGGTTTAGAATAAGTGTGTCTTGAGGTTGGATTTAAAAGTGTCATAAGTAGGCTTTTGCCGGAGGGTGAGAGGAAGGTCGTTCCAGATCGATGGACCAGAAACAGAGAAAGAGCGGCGGCCAACGGTAGATAGGTTGAATCTGGGTGTTCTTAAGGATAAAGTATCTGCCGACGAGCGGAGGGAGCGAGAAGGTGTGTACAAGTGAAGACATCCACAGAGGTAGGAGGGTGCAGTATTGTGGAGACATTTGTAACAGAGGGTATTGATCTTGTAGTTTACTCTCTGTGGTACAGGCAGCCAATGGAGAGATTGCAAGAGAGGGGTAATGTGC
>CM060320.1:7933519-7936019 GCA_030674155.1 Stramonita haemastoma
TCATCGGTAAATAGCAGAGGACACAGGTTTCCACTCTTCCATGCCGTTCTTTTCATTTCCGTTTTTCGTCAGCAGAATGCAAAAAGAAAATGTGTGTCCCTTTTCTATTTTTAATTTTTTTTTTTCTCTTCTTACAATTCCTGTCTGACTTAAATGGTCACACTTTGCTAACTTCTCTGTGGGTTTGAATTACTCATCACCTCTATCAGCTTGAGTCACTGTGTCCTTGTCTCTCTGTCTCTGTCTGTCTCTTTCTCTCTGTCTGTCTCTGTCTCTCTGTCTGCCTGTCTGTCTGTCTATCTATCTATCTATCTATCTATCTATCTATCTATCTATCTATCTATCTATCTATCTATCTATCTATCTATCTATCTCTATCTCTAATGGTCATTGTGTATCTATTTGTCTCTGTGCCTTATTTGTCTGTATGTCATACGCACATGGGTGCTTATTCCATTAACCTTGATATAAAGAATAGATAAATAAATAAGACATGTCTGTGCATCTGTGTTTGTCAATCTTTCTGGCGCAGATATAATATAGATGCACACATACACACACAGACACAAACTCACACACACGCGCGCGCGCGCGTGCGCATACATACACGCATAATCACACGCACGTACGCACACACATACACATACATGCATGAATTTATATACACAATTACGTACACGGGCATACATGGTAAAACATAATGTGAAAAAAGAAAAAAAATCAAATGAAAAAACAATGAAAAGAATGGAAGGAAAGGAAAAAAGAAAAGAACGAAAGGAAAGTACTGAAGATGCCCCTGAAATTACCATTATGCAGACAATACGAGAAAGCTTGTTTAAATTTGTGTCGTTCTTGCATATCAAATAGAATGTCCACCTTTAAAAAGGTTTAAATGAGAAATCTTTTCAGATGCTCTTTAAAAGGATTGGAGTGAAAATCAATTATTGCATTTTAAAGTCTGTCTGTTTCAGTGGAAAAACTAACCTCACGTCTTAAGTTAATTCTTCGCTGTGTAAGAGTTGATTGCTTTATCTGAATCTAATAAAGTCACAAAAAGCCACTGTTCATAATTATGCAGTGGGGCGAAAAGACAATTGTATCTTTTGTAACACATCCCAGAGAGAGAGAGAGAGAGAGAGAGAGAGAGAGAGAGAGAGAGAGAGAGAGAGAGAGAGGAGAGAGAGAGAGAGAGAGAGAGAGAGAGAGAGAGCACTCATTTGTAAGTATGCAGTCGTTTACATACCTATGCACAAACATACAAACATGTGTGTGTGTGTGCATGCGTGCGTGCGTGCGCGCGCGCGCGCGAATGTGTGTGTTTGTATTATGTGTGTGTTTGTGTTTGTGTTTATTGTAATTTTTTCATCCTTCTTTTTCTGCGTTCATTGAAGGATTTTGTCATCAATTCCGACCAACATTTTAATGGTATACTTATTTCCATGCAAGTTGTTCTGTATGCATTTGCACACAAGATCGCGGTTTAGAGTTTCATCTGAAGGACTTTCGGCAGAGTGGAGTTCGAAGTGGTGTCAGCGCCAGGTGGGAAATTCCCTTGAACGGGTGCCTTGGTACTGGTTTGATCCTGGCCCATCAACTTATCAGCACAACACTCTAACCACTGGGCTATCCTGCCCTCCATGCAGGGTATGCTCCTGTCAGCCTCACCACTGGTCTGCTTCATTTATCATACAGAAGTTCCACAGTAATCTTACTTCCCTGCATCCTCTGAATGATTGTGTCCTGGTAGGATGATGCTCGCGATCTGCTGACCCATGTTCAGATCCCGTTTAAGCAAATTAATTTGTTTACCCTGGAGTTAACATTAGTACCGACTTCATTTTACCTCCAAACTCCTTTGGATGAGACTATAAACTAAGGTCCTATGTGCGAACGCACGCAGAACATCTTGCGCATATGATATAAACCCAGCGTACTAATCAAATATCATCAAGTCCAGAGTGCTATATTTAGCACGCCCCTTCCTTTTACCTAGTCCAAGTGTGGTCAGTTTCTGCTATAATTAGCACCAACTGGCGCCATCTGGACAGGGACGAAATGATTAGCCGCTGAGAAGAGCTGAAAGTGGGAGAAGCTGACTGTTGTGGAACCTATTTCGCTTTTTGGAAGAGTAGGCTATTGCATGGTGGTCGGAACTGATGTCAAAATTTACAAATCTGTATGCACACGGGGAGTGGGTGTGAAAAAACACATGAGTGCTTATTTCATTATCTTAGAAATAGAAGAAAAAGAAGAAAAGAATTGCAAGATTCCCAATGACCTGCTGTATGGTGTGATCATATCTGGCAGGAAAGATTGGGGCCAACCCCAACAAAATGTATTATTGAAAGTGACAAACACAGAGATCTTTGAAAATGAAGAGGGACCAATATGCAAAAAAGGCATAAGCAGAAAATGATAAAAAAAAAACACCAAAGCCCACAGAAAGAATGATCAAACCGTGTCACTGAAATGAACTTTACGCTAACTCAAACAGAAACAC